>CAOGCB010481079.1:0-17281 GCA_948266635.1 Cnidoscolus chayamansa | reverse complement strand
GTTGTTTCGTTTGCAATGATATTTCCATTGCAAGAATAGTTAATAAATAAAGCTGCAGATGTGGAACTTTTCCTTGTTTCACTTGCATTAACTACTGCAATCAATTTGTAACAGAAAACATCTGGTAGTGAACAACAAAATATCAATGCTCAAGTTCACGAAAGTAATAATCAACAAAAACAAATCAGTAAAAACGGATAATTTAAGGAGTCGAAATATCAATGCTCAGGTTCTCAAAATTACAAAATCAACACGAAGAAAATAAGCGAAAAATATCAACGAATTACAACAAATCTCACATATTATTTGAACAGACCCATCCACAAGAAATCTCAGATAATATTTCAACGGATATCCACAGAAACTATATAAAGAAAACCCATCCATTAACTATTCAAATCAAACCTGCTGTGGAGGAGCACTGTCGCGAGACAGCGGGGTAGGAGCGAAGGGACTGACAAGCAGCGTCTACAGAGAAACAACTGCAATGGAGATTTCTTGAGGATGAACGACACAAGAGGAGCTATAGCGGCTTCATTCTGGATCAGTGACCTGCCACGAAGGAGCAGTCCGGGTGGCGGACGGGGTAGGGGCGGGATTCAGTGCTGTGCTGCGTTTCTTGTTTTGATAGATGGTGAATTTGAAATAGAAGTTAGGGTTAGGTTAATTCTAATTTCTTAAATTTTTTGTGGAATTGATTTACAATTTTTGTGATTGATTTGAACAGATATTGAATTTTAATTTATATTAATTCATTAGAACTAAAATTAATTTCACATAATTCAGTATAATTTGATTAACGAAGAATATCCATTTATTTTTTTAATTAATAACCCTTCAACTTTTAAAAAAAAAAAAAAAAAAAAAAAAAAAAAAAAAAAAACCTCTGAAACCCATGGCGTGTAGCTACATGCCAAGACTAAATTCATTAGTTTTTACTCCAGATAATTACAAATTACAAAAGCCTTACTGCTTTTTCAAGGAATTTTTACCTGCTAAATGATGTTAGATTTGAAGAAAGAGACTTCACCAGCATCTAGAACTACGTTAAACGTTTAAGCTCCACACACTTAAAGAATGTATTGAACAGAAGATGACTCTCAACAAGTTTCCTAATAATGGCATACACTTTTATGTCAAGCCTTGTAAGCCTGAAGTTGTATAAATCCAGTAAATCCTTGGCAGTTGCCTTGCTTGGAGCTGGTATAGCACTGGCTCCGGTGCACCGTATGTCATGAATCCCACAAAACTTTGGGCTAAGCAACCATGAAATCATCCCCTCTCATCCATCGCAATTTCGATCATTGGGATTTGAAGAAAATGTATGTGGAAACAACTCAAATGAATGTAACTTAAAGTTTTAAGAAGTAATTTCAAGGAAGGCGCTATTTCTTTATTTGAGAATGCACTACAATCTGAATATGGTGCATAGAGTTATGCAAATCAGAATCACATCAAGTTATGCATATCACATCCCCTCACGGGCTTATCCAGTGGCAAAGCATGTGACAGATTAGAAAAATAGTCCAGATTCGAATTACGGCAGCGGCAGAGTGGGGTTTCATCCCCCTTATGTGCACTGTGTTCTGGCCTCCCACATACTTGTTGTTGGACTACCGTGATTTGATTTTCCACCATTCCGTCAGACCGGGGTGCGAGAACCCTTAAAATGAAAGTCCAAATCATCTTTTGGAGAAAAAGTTGTGCATATCACAACTTCTTTATTAGAATCGAAATTAAACAATACGTAACTATATTAACATGCTTACAAATCCATCAAATACAAAAATGTTGACCCGTTGCGTGAGGGATTTACAAGCTTCAATAACACAATCTGCTTCAGAATGATCTACAAAAATAGAATCAATTGCATTGACAATTAATTATGAATCAATATTCAATTTCATTCTCAGCTATTTCCTGGATAATAACCAAACTAAAAGTCTATCCTAAAGCCAAAGCTTCAGCAACCAAAACACATATGAACCTAATAAAATTTCCTAAATACCCCCTCAATAATCTCCCTATTAATACAATGTAAAGGTATGCTGTATGTATTCGGTTAGAATTGAAAAATCAAACTAATTCAATTCGGTTTAATCAATTTGATTTGGTTTAATTTTTCAATTCACTTAGTTTGATTTAGTTTTTTTTATTACATATAATTTTAGTTTTTTAGTTTTATTTTTTAAAGAAAAAACTAAAATAATAAATCGAATTGATTTATTAAATAAATTTTAATTTTACTGAAGTTTAATTAATATTTTTAATTTAATATTTTTTTAAAAGTTAATCTATTTCTTTTTTAACATTAAATAAAAATAATTAATTAAATCTATCTATTTATTGAATAAATCTTGAATTTATTGAATTTCGTATTTTTAACTTGAACTTTATTTTAAAATTTTCACATTTTATTTTCATAAAGAGAAAGAATTCAAAGAATGCAAAACTAAAGTATCAAAATTACATTTCAACATACCAGGATTCAGCATAATCCATCAATTGAGAGCACAATTTAAAATAGTGCTTACATAAACAAATGATAAGACATCCAATCAGTAGATTAATAATAATAATATAAAATTAAATTATAAATAAAATATGTTATAATATCATATAGAGAGAAAAATTATGTAATGAAAGAGAAAGAGAAAAGGAGAGTAAGAAAAATATAAGGGTGTATTTACTTATGGAAAACTTTCATTTTCTACTTTCTAAGAGAATTCTAACTTTCATGTTCTAAAGAAAATAATATAAAATATTTGAAAATATGTTTATCTATTTATGATAATAAAATTATTTTTTTATATTTAAAATAATAAAGAATATTCATAATTTTTGTAACTAAAAAATAAATGATTTAAAAATATATCAAAATTTATTATTTTACTTCTAAATTTTTTTACCATGTATTATTTATTTTATTTTATAATTAATTAATTAAAACAATTATAAAATTAAAAAAAAAACTATTATAAAAGAAAACAACTTAAAAGCTATTTTACAAATTTTAGCTTACTAAAAAAACTAGTTTTTTGGTATTTAATTCGAAAAAAAAAAAATTCCCCACTTAGTTAACATGTTAAATTAAGCCTATGACTCATGTATAAAAAAAAATGTATCTTTCAACTTAAACCAACCATTAGTGTAAAAATTTTATAATCTTGTTGAAATTAAATGGTTATATACATATATTAAACTATAATTTCTAATATGACAAGAATGAAAATTTCACACACATAAGTCATACAACTTTAAAAATCATTCACAGTGAGTTTTATCACCATAATATGGTTTTGTGCTTCTTAGTGAAATTATAGACACTTAATAAAGTTCTAATTTTCAAACTTTGACGGAAGTGACAACTCTCCGATTGTTTATATGGGTGAATATTATATTATTCCAATATGAATATCTTCATTAAGAGTAATAAATACTCAATGTTATTTTCATAAGCACTATATAATCTCCAGAGCTCGCTCTACCATCACAAACTATACTTTGTTAGTTTTTTTTAAACTATTATAATTGCTAAGCAATAATAATATGAAGGTTCTTATTACTAATGATAGAAAAATTTAAGAAAATATGAGACCCATTGCAAACATAATATTTTTAATCATATCTCACAATAATGCTTTAGTCAATGAATCTGCAAGATTATTTTTAGATTTCACATATATAACAGTAATAATTCTATCATAAATCAATTGTCGAACAAATTCATGTCATAAAGCAATATGTCTAGATTTACTGTTTTAAATCTTGCATAATGCCCTAGACATAGTAGCTTCATTATCACAATGTAAAAATATTATTAGCATCAGTTGTGGCCACAACTTTATATCAAATAACATATTTCTCATCCTTTTAGCCTCTTTGCCTGTTGTTGCTAAAGCAATAAAATTAGATTCCATAGTAGAATGAGCGATATATGTATGTGACGCGAACCCTAGATAAAGATCTGAGACCCAACGATCAATAAAGATTTCTAAACTCTAGAATCGAATTGAATCGAATGATAGTGCGTAACCTGACCCCAATCAAACATGTCAATTATAATCTAAGTTATCAAGGTTGATCTCTCCAAGCGTTAGATGAAGAAATCCAAGCAATTCTATTTGCAAGAACCAAAGGAAGAGAGAGTTCTCTCAATAAAATTTTATAAAATAAACCCTAATTTTGAGTTTCAGCTATCAAAACAAGCTATTTATAGACAACTTATCATTCTACCATATAGGCTGGCGGCCTAAATACATATATGGTCGGCCTAGAAAACATAAACGACAAAAGAAATGCGAAATAATTAAAGGTTGGCAGGAAGGTCGGTGGTGCAGGAAACAAGGTCGGTGACCTTCCTTTCAAGGATAGCAACCTTGATGTGATAGATGGAAGCCTTCACTAGATGGATGGAAGGAAGGCCGGCGACCTAGATTGGTGATTGGCAGCCTTTCCTCATTTGATGTAGTCAGTCCAATGCTGACGTCTCCCGCTTCGTCCCCACTTTAGTATATGATATTCATGGGCTTTTAGAGAAGTACAGTGAGGGTACATATGTCACTTCAGAGCTGCTTATTAGAGAGCTCAGATCTTTACTATTTTTCAAAGTTTTGAGATTCTTTTAAAAATTAGCTTGCTAATTTTTAAATTAGTTTAGCTAAATTTGTTCTCACTATTTTTAGCTAGCTAATTTTGTTAAGATTGTCAGTAAGCCTGCTAAATTATGATGCTTTCCTATTATTAGGCTTCTTCACTTATAAGAATTATTCTTTAGCTGCTACAAGAATGTTTTTAATCTATGAGTTGCAACTTTATTATCTTTTGGAATTTGATTCAATAAAGTTATGCAAATGATCAAATCTAAACAGTTTTAAATTAATCTATATTGCTTGACTCAATCATACATATTTCTCTCTTAATTTTGCAAAATGTTTATTCATTCAAAGGTTTGGTGAAGATGTCAGCTAGTTGGTTTTCTGTCTTCACAAATTATAGACTTATATCTCCATTTTGCACATGATCTCTTATGAAATAATTCATGATTTCAATGTGTTTAGTTCTAGAGTGTTGTACAGGATTTTTTGACAAGTTTATAGCACTAGTGTTATCACATCTGATTGGTATGCAGTTTTCCTTAATTACATAATCTTTTGATTGCTGCTTCATCCATAGAATTTGAACAACACAACTTCCTGCTGCAACATACTCAGCTTCAACAGTTGATAAGGCAACATAGGATTGTTTAGCTATGCTAGGAAACCAAAGCATAATCAAGAAACTAACAAGTTCCTAAGGTGCTTTTTCTATATAGTCTGTTCCCTGCAAAGTCTGAATCATTATATCTTATAAGCTTTATGTTTTCTCATTTGGGATACCATAAACCTATTGAAATAGACCCAATGAGATATCTAAATATTCTCTTAACTGCTACGAGATGTGATTCCTTTGGATTTGATTGAATCTAGCACATAAGCACACATTGAAATGAATGCCTGGAGGCAATTAAATAAAAAAGAGATCTGATCATACCTATGTACATTCTTTGATATACCTTTTTACCCTTTTCATCCTTATCCAACTTGATGTTTGTGTTCATAGGAGTGTCAATGCTTTTCATTTGTTCTATTTTAAACTTCTTTAGCATATCTTTGATATCCTTTGATTGGTTGATAAAAAATCCTTCTTTCATTTACTTAATTTGCAGTCCAAGGAAGAAAGTAAGCTCTCCCATCAGGCTTATTTCAAACTCATTATGCATTAACTTTGAGAATTTTTTGCGTAGAGACTCATTAGTAGCACCAAAAATTATATCATCAACATAAATTTGTATAATTAAAATATCATGTTTGTGATTCTTCATAAAAATAATAGTGTATACTTTTCCTCTCCTGAATTCATTTTTCAGTGAAATTTGCTCAATCTCTCATACTAAGCTCTAGGAGCTTGTTTTAGTCCATAAAGTGCTTTTTCAAGTTTGAATACTTAATCTGGATGTACAACATCTTCAAAACTAGGTGGTTGAGCCACATAGACTTCTTCTTTTATATATTCATTTAAGAATGCACTTTTAACATCCATTTGATATAATAGAAACTTTTTGTGATATGCATATGCACATAGCATTCTAATTGCTTCTATTCTAGCTATTGGTGGGAATGTTTTATCAAAATCAATTTCTTTTTCTTGGTTGTAACCTTGTGCCACTAGTCTTGCTTTGTTTCTAGTCACATTATCAAGTTCATCCATTTTATTTTTGAATACCCATTTTGTACCTATGACAGAACAGTTTTTGGGTTTGTGAACTAATTTTCAGACCTTGTTTCTTTCAAATTGGTTTAATTCTTCTTGCATGGCAAGAATCCATAATTCATCATATTGAGTTTCTTCAAAAGTCTTTGGTTCTAATAAAGAGACAAATGTAACATTTCCATGAAACTTTTGAAGTTGACTTATAGTCATCACTTTTTGTAAAGGTTCTCCTAAGATATATTGTTTAGGATAATCTCTATGAAATCTTTATTTTGTAGGAAGATCATCATGATGCGGTTCATCAATTGCAGTTCTGTCAGGTAAGGCTCTTGATCTTGTAAGCTTAAAGATGTATGAATGTCTATATTTAAGTTTTTTGTTGCTGCTGCATCTTTAGAATTGGTTTCATTTTCTTTATCCTTATTTAAGTTTAGCTTACTAAAAATCTCTTCTATTTCTTCATCAGCTAAATCTTTTCTTTCTAAGATAGGATTTGTCTCATCAAAGACAACATTCACAGACTCTTTTATAGTTAAAATTTTTTTGTTGAATACCCTATAAGCCTTACTATTATTTAAGTAACCAATAAAGATTCCCTCTGTTACTTTAGCATCAAATTTCTTTAGATTGTCTTTCCTCTTTAGAATATAG
The DNA here is from genome assembly GCA_948266635.1 of Cnidoscolus chayamansa. Taxonomy (NCBI): domain Eukaryota; kingdom Viridiplantae; phylum Streptophyta; class Magnoliopsida; order Malpighiales; family Euphorbiaceae; genus Cnidoscolus; species Cnidoscolus chayamansa. The sequence continues at coordinate 10,378 of CAOGCB010481079.1, read as the reverse complement.
CACTTACAGCCAAAGGCTTGAAAGTAAAATATATTCAGTTTCTTCCCTTTCTATAGTTCATAAGGAGTTTTCTTTAGTATTGCCCTAATAGTGACTCTGTTCACAATATAGCAGGCTGTATTTGCAGCTTCTGTCCAAAAGTACTTAGGAAGATTATTCTCATTTAGCATGGTTCTACCAATTTCTTGTAAGGTTATATTTTTCCTTTCAACAACTCCATTTTGTTGAGGGGTCCTAGGAGCAAAGAATGAATGAAATATCCCTTGCTTAGAGTAGAATTCATCAAACAGACTATTTTCATACTCTCTTCCATGATCACTTCTTAATGAAGTGATATTTAGTTCTTTCTCGTTTTGTACTCTCTTATAGAATTTTTCAAATACTTCAAATGTTTCATCCTTATAAGAGAGAAAAAATACTCAAGTATATCTAGAGTAGTCATCTACAATCACAAATGCATAAGCTTTGCCTCCTAGACTCATTAGGGTGATAGGTTCTAAAAGGTCTAAATATATCAGCTCTAATATTCTTGAGGATGTGACAACATTTTTGGGCTTAAAACTAGTTCTTGTTTGTTTTCCTAGAGAACAGGCTTTGCAAGGATGATCTTTTTCAAATTTAGCTTAGGCAATCCCCTAACTAGAATTTTCCTTGATATTTAGGAGATTAAGTACATACTAGCATGTCAAATTTTCCTATGCCAAAGTCAACTATTTTTATTTACAGTAACTAAACATTTTTCACTATATTGAAAACAATCCAGATCTAGTATGTATACATTTTCATGTCTAGTACCTATGAATAATGTCTGATCATTCATGTCAACAATTTCATAGTGAGTAGTTATCACGTACGCTTATTAAGGCCAAAAAGACTAGTTGTAAAAAAAAGAGAATAAAAGAATAAAAATATAGAATAAAAAAGAGAATAAAAATATAGAATAAAAAAGAAAGAAAGAATAAAAAAAAGGAGAAAAGAAAAAAATAAATAAAATAAATAAATAAAATAAAATAAAAATAAAGTAAATAAAAAATAAAATAAGGCAAGCGGTGCCCAGAGGCACCGCTAAGCCACTAAATATATATATATATATAGTAAAGAAGATAAAAACAAAAGAGAGAGAGAGCTCCAGAGGAAAAAAAGAAAGGAGAAGAAGGAGGGGAAAGCAGAATGAGAAAAAAGAAGAAAAATTTATAGCAAGTTGATATTTTTATTTTGGTTAATTAAATTTGATATAAAACTTATTTTAGCGACAAAAAATTTAGACTTAAATTTATTGTGATTGAGGTTGAAAATTTTGGAGATTTATGATTTATTATAAAAAAAATTATATTGTATTCCTATTTTGGATAACCAAATAATATCAAAAAATAATGAATTAATTTAGATAAGGCAGGAAGACGTTAAAAAGTATGTTAGGCAAATAAAAGAGTAAAGAAAATCTATTCAGTATAAAAAAAAGTATCAAAATATTGACCTAATCGAGTTAAAAACTCGATATTTTGCAAAGTGTTGTATATATACTAAAATCATGTTATGTTATTGCCTCATTTTAATTAGACCATATGTTTGTTATTCTTAAAGATTTTATGCTTGGATACTTGCATAAATGACCTATAATTGACACAGAATGGCAACGGCCAAATAGTGATCGTCAAAAAGTTGTAATAGCAACCTTGGACACGGAAAGTGCAAACAATAATAGATTTTACATTTAAGTTTAGAATGACATAAAAGTATATCAAATTGTGCATATTGCATATACGAATACATAGAATAGTCATTTGATATAATTCATACATAATGTAAATATTTGTTTCTTGGTGACATATAATGATACGTAAAAGACTTTAAATGGTAACATTGACCTATTGTACTTTAGTAGGTATCGGAGTTAGCATGAGGGTGTGGCATGCCATAATTTTTAGCAGTACTGTACCATACAGATGATTTTGAGGCTACTATGGTTACCTCAACGATTTGGCTAATTTAGAGCCTCACCACATACAGACATACAGTTGAGACGCCTAGTACTTGTTTTGTTCAGCACTTGTATTTAGTTGCCTACATTCCCCGTATCTAGCATTCGAGCCTTTCATAAATTACATGAGCCTAAAAAGAAAATAAAGTCTTGCATATAGTTATTATGACATGTGCATTTGAAATTGAAAGACGCAAAACATATTTAACTGTTATATGATTACATGTAGAATTTTGAGGCATAACATGTAAAGATGATTGGGATACAGTTTGTTAAATGGTATATTAAGTTTATTGTTATACTACATCATAATGTTGTTTTTCTTTTATATACCCACTGAGTATGTAGCTCAGCGTATTGGATGGTTTCCATACGCAGATAAAAGACAGTAGGGCAGTAGGGGATTCATCCACTGATCCACAGCAGCAATAGTAGCCAAAGGAACACATCAGCTGGTTCATCCAAAACTTTGATACTATGTATTTTATTAGTTTTGACATGTATATAGAGTTTTAAATAATCAGATAATACATAGTTGGGTCTTGTGAATTAGAATGTTATAACATATTTTATGTGATGAGATGCTTGTGTTGAGATTGCAAAATTTTGAACAGGTGTACAAGTACAAATTTGTGGGCCTTTATATATAGGGAAAACTCTGTCCAAATTTTTAATCTAATTAAATTAACAGCTTATAGAAATAAAATATCCATTTAAAAAAATGTATGCACAAGGTAAGCATGTATATCGAGGTAGAGAATAGATAAAGGCAATTAAATAGCGCATCCTACTCGGGTCTTTATAGGTTCGGGTAGGGGGTGCTACAGTAGTGAAGAAGATTACCTTGAATCCTTTGTCACACAATTGACTTACATTGAGAAGATTGAATTTTAATCCCTGAACAAGAGCAACATTTTCAATGCATGGTTGATGCCAAACAATGATGTTTCCTATGATTTGAGCCTTCCCTTTGTCACCAAATCTGACATATCCTTTATTTTTCAAGGTCAGCTTTGAGAAGTAGCTCTTTTCTCTAGTCATGTGCCTTGAGCATCCACTATCAATGCACTATTTGTTTGATTCTTCTCCATTTTTCAAGCAGACCTGCCAAAAGGTAAATTAGGTTTTAGGTCCCTAAACTTTTTTAGGTCCTTAAGTATTAGTACTATTTGGCACATACCTTTTTGGTACCCAGACCATTTTCACTTTTGAGAGTCCTTTTCTGATAGAACATGAGTGAATTAAGTGACCCCTTCTGTTGCAGTAATAACATGTGATAGTTGAAAAATATGATGAGATAACTTTGACAAAGTAATTTCTATATTTATTTTGGTTTGATTGATATTTAAAACCAATTCCAGATTTTTCTCTTGAACTTCTCCATGAACCTAGAAACATATCTAGATTGTGCTTGCCTTTTGTAAATTTTGACAGATCAGTAGTTAAGCTCTCTACTTATTTTTCAAGAATTTTATTCTTTTCAACCAACAATTTATAGTTCTTATTTGACTCATCCAGACTACTTCTAACTTCATTTAGCAAACCAAGTTGTGATCTAAGTGACTTATTTTCTTTTTGAGTGTCTATTATTGAGCTAAGTTCAATTTTTAATCTGTTATTCTCTAATTTTAAAATAATGCACCTTTTCTTGTAAGTTTTATACTCATCATATACTCTAGCAAATGCAAGTTCTAGTTCTTCTACATTTGGAGGGTCAGATTCAATTACTTCACGGTCTGTTTTGATTGAGGTTTCTGTGAGTTCTTCACAAGCCATTCCACAAAATTCTAAACTACCTTTTTCATCTTCTGAAGAGCTAGTATCTAAGGCAGTCCACACAGCAGCCATTGCTCTCTTTTCTTTTTCTTCTTTGCTTCTTCTTTTCTTCAGTCTGGGACAGTTAGGTCTGATGTGTCCTGGCCAATTACATTCATAGCATACTGATTCTTTTGGCTCTTTCTGAATAGGAGAAGTTGCATCTTCTTTAGGAATATATTTCTTAGCAAACTTCTTGTATTTCTTGCCTCATTTCTAAAAGCTCTTCCAAATTTTCGGGCCAGCATGGCCATTTCTTCATCTTCTCTTGAGCAGCTTGATAAGTCAGACTGTGCAGTTTTTAAGGCAATTGTTTTGTTTTTGTCGACTACTGCATCATCTAATTTTAAGGCTAATCATTTCTTAGCTTTCTTATTTTCAGTAATGTCCTTCTTGAACATCATTTCATGAGTAATGAGTGATCCAATAAGTTCATCATAAGTAAATCTAGATAAGTCCTTAGTGTCAAAGATGACAGTGGTTTTGGCTTCCCAGGACTTTGGCAAGGATCTTAAGATCTTCTTTACAAGCTCCTCTTCATTAAATTTTTTTCCCATTGTTTTAGGAGATTAACTAAGTCAGTGAATCTGGTACTCATATCAGCAATTGATTCTCCTGGATTAATCTCAAATAATTCATAAACTTTTAGCAGCATATTGGCTTTAGACTCCTTGACTTGATGTGTTCCTTTATGGATAACTTCAAGTTTGTCCCAGATTTCTTTTGTTGAATCACAACCACAGACACAATTATATTAATTTAAATCTAGAGCACAATATAAAATATTTATAGCTTTTGCATTAGTTGAAATTCTCCTCCAATCATTATATGTGTATTTTGCTTTTGTCTTAGGAACATGAGCTTTCCCTTCTTCAATATTCAGAAGAATGAAGGAACCATTTTGTATAATTCTCTATGCATCAATATCTCCAGATTGAATGAAATTTCTTATTTTTGTTTTCCAGAATGAATAATTTGACCCATTAAACAAGGAAGGTCTAGTGATAGAATGACTTTCTCCTAAAGGTGTAGGAACTCCTATATTGTTTGAAGTACTAGCCATTCTAGGATCTTTAACGTTGTTAGACCTTAAGGAATAAAACCAGGCTCTGATATCAATTTGTTGTCCCAAATATAAATGACTAAGAGGGGGTGAATTTGTCACTTTTTCAATTTAATCAATTTTTTGAGTTTTTGCTCTAAGCTCTTGTGAAAAATTGTGGCTAACTACTTCTAAGACACTATCAAATCAGAACAATGTATAAAAAGTTGATTATCTCAAGATTGCAGAAGAAAAAATTAGCTAATTAATTTTTAGCCTTTAAAAAAGTTATTGGTCACGCTAAAATTAGCTATTTCAGACACATGAACAACTTACTCAAGCATATCGAATAGTCATATCAATCATATCGAACAACCTACTCAGGCATATTGAATAGCCACATCAAGCACACAGAACATCCCACTTAAGCATATCAAATGGCCATATTAGGCACATCAAATAGTCCACTCAAGCATGTCGAATAGCCATATCAAGAATATCGGATAACCCACTCAAGCATATTGAATAGACATATCATGCACATTGAACAACCTAGTCAAGCATATCAAATAGCCATATTAGGCACATCGAATAACCTACTCAGGCATATTGAATAGCCATATCAAACATATGGAATAACCTAACAATATGAAGATGCCTTACCACAAAAAAGATATCTCGACATCAAGCATATTAGACAACCTTATGATAAAAATGCAAATAGGAAGAATGCATCAACAAAGTAAGGATACTTAGATAAAAGCACAAAGAACAAAGAAGATGGAGAAAAAGGCAAAAAATCCAAAGAGAAAAGATCACTCAGCATAACTTATAATTTCCTTTCATATCTTAAGTTATTTGTTCTTTACTCGGATAAACTGATAGGCATCAATTATTTATTAGTGTAACTATTAGGAAATCCCTTTCTAAGCAAGATAGTTTAAAACAACAAAGAAGTATTTTTTATTGAATAAAAATCATTACATAGCAGGAGGCAAGGACTAATCACCCATCGCTTCTGTTACCCAACTAAGTTGAGAGAGTAATTCAGGTTACTCAACTATGATGAGAAAGTAAGTTAGTATACTTGACTAAGTCAAGAGAGTAAGTCAGTCTACTTGGCCAAGTCAAAGGGGTAAGTTATTCTACTCGACTAAGTCTAGAGAGTAAGTTAGTCTACCTGGCCAAGTCAAAATTTTAAGTCAATCTACTCGACTAAGTCAAGAGAATAGGTTGGTCTACTTGGCCAAGTCAAAATTTTAAGTCAATATACTCGACTAAGTCAAGAGAATGGGTTGGTCTACTCAGCCAAGTTAAGAGAACAAGTCGGTCTACTCAGCTAAGTTAAGAGATTAAGTCAGGTTACTCGGTTAAAGATGAGAAAGTGAGTTTGTGTACTCGACTAAGTCGAGGGAGTAAGTTAGTCTATTCAACTAAGTCAAGAGAATAAGTTGATCTATTCAGCTGAATCAATAGAATAATTTAGTCTACTAGACTAAAAAACAAGAGTAAGTTGGGATGCTTAGTTAAAAAACAAAAAAGTGAGTCAAATTACTCTGTTAGAACGGTTAGCTCAAAACTAGCAATTAAAAAGTAAATGATTCAATAGGGCAAACTTTAAAAACAAAGTGCTAAACAACTATAACTCAACCATTACGAACCAAAAAAGAAAAAAAAAAGACTAATGAGCACATCATACTAGAAATTAAATATTTTGAGTCTATAGGGGGACATCTGATATTGTTTAGAAATAACAAGTACATTGAGCATGATCCTCTAACTTAGTCCAAATGATAGATCGACATCTTTGAAATTGAGCCTAACCATAATGTCATGGCATAGCCATAACAGAACCTAATTCATAAGTAACAAAAGGTTAAGAGTCCTAAACAAATGATAAAAAAGATAGACAAGTAAACCTTTACTACGGAGTCCTACCAAAAAGTGGATTATAACTCCAAAGTGCAAAGAAATTAGGGCTCTCGATCTACAAAATCTTATATAAAGGAGATCCAAAAGCTGCAGGTACGCATTTTGTTTTCCAAGCTTTCAAAAGATTTTTTATTTTCTTGCTAATGCTCTTATTGACTTGAGTGTCTAAATATTTTTTTTGTCTTACAAATTTTAATCATCAGCACACGTCAGCAATATTTTTTCGGAGCCTCATTAAAAGGTACTAAAAAATAATTAAAAATCAAATTAATAAGCTTTACTCATAATGATAGCAAAATAATAAAATATTTTTTCCAAAGTATTTTTCAACAACTAAAATGGTACTTTTTCCATAAAAATATTTTTAGCCTTCAAAACACATGTCAAATAGATATTCCTTTTGGCCTTTTTAAACTGTAATACCAAGCAGATACTAAGAAATTCAAACAAAATGATTTCTAACACAATCATATATATTGTCTATCTACGATTTGACAAAATAAGTAGATCCCATAATTTGACAAGTGTGCTATTTTAGTTCCTAAAAGGGAAAGCCCTCCATGTAGGGCTCTCACACCCAGACCCGATATAAAACTAAAACATGTTAACTATGATGAAGGCACGATTTAAAATATCACAGGCATTAATAGTAAAGTCTAGTATATGGTGAACAAAAACTAAAATCTTTTATAAATTAATGGTATAAAATTACTTTCATATTAAATAAATATATGAATTATATATATTTTTAATTATTTCTTAAATAAAAACAATAACTCTTATATAATAAAATATTTTATAATATTTTTCATAATTAAAATTAAATAATTATTTTTAAAAAATTATTTATAATTATAAAACTTTATAGAGTTTTTACTAAAATTAGTAAAAGGATACATACAGGTTTTTAATTATAAATTATAAAATAAAAATAAATAATATAAGTTCAATTTTTTTTAAAAATAAAGTAAAACTTTGTAAATATATTTTTCATTAATGAATTACTTTTTTATGATTGGGTGAATAATGAAATGGTAATTCAAAAAACATTTATAAAAATAGAGTTCTGAAAACGTTGCTTGAAATGGTATTTTTAGAAGCATGAGATTAAATTCTGTTTTTTCTTATATAAAGCAAAAAATTGCTCTTGAAATGCCAGGTGGCGTTTTCAAGAACACAATTTTGCACTCTTGAAAAATTACTTTTTAGTACATAAAATTATATATATATATATATTTTTTTTAGTTCATAAATATATAAAAATATTAATTTTTCCCTAAAAAAATATAAATTTTATATTATTTTTACTACGTAAATTTTATTATCTATAAAGTGAATGTAATTTTATTTCATAAAATTTTTATTAGTGCATAAATTTGTATTATGTTAAAATTTATATTAGTATATATAAAATTTTATTTTAATTTTTAAAATATATAAAACTTATATTTAATAATTTATTTATTGCCTAAATGAATGTAATTTTATGTTGTAAAAATTATTTTTAGTACTTAAATTTTATTATGTTAAATTTTATATATTTAAAAAATTTTATTTTAGCATGTAATTTCTTTTTTATGATTTATTGCTGTTAAATGAAAGTAATTTTATGTTGTACAATTTTAAATGTATATTTACAATGATATGTAAAGTCTAAGCCTAATAAATTTGTTGACTCCATAAGAATAAAATTTGATTTTGATGATAATAAAATTTAATATAATTGAATTAATGATCATTCAAGCATTTCATATCACAGAAAGAGAACTATAAAGAATATAAGTAAAGTGCATTAATAGAGAAAGTCTAGATAGTCTTGTGTCAAGACAAAGTGAAGAAGAAGAATACGATAAGTTTTTTCTCATGGGTCAAATGTAAGAAAATTAAAAGTTAGATATACCAATGTAATTTTTATGTTCATTATTTAAAAGTGCTTTAAAACTATTTGCGAACTTAATTTTTAAAATTAAAAAATCAATTTTGGAGATGCTAAAATTAGTTACATAATTTAGCGTAAAAATTAAAATTAATTCACGAACTTTAGAACTATCTAAGCAGTTTTTATACAACTAACTGGAATTGTCAAATTACTTTCAAAATTAGCCAACTACTTTATATGTGATTTTAATTTTAGCAAGTTAATTTTTAAACTAAGTCTAACTAATTAAGAACTTTACATTTTCCAATATTGCAACTGCTATAATACTAAAAGTTGTTCACTTCTTGCAACATAAAATTTGAGACTTTAACCTTTTTGATATAAACAAATATTTACTCCACTTTATAATTAATAAAAGTGTTGCATCTTTGAGTAATTTAAGTCATTTAATTCACTCGTGTTTCATTGGTAGATCTTCTTTATTTGTTGTGAATTTATGTGAATATTTCTTATTATCGAATATCGGTACAACTTCACATGAATTTGATATTATAATGTTAATTAATACAATAAAAACTACTTTAATAAAAAAATATAGTTAATCATATTTTCCATATATACTAACTTGAAAAATAATTAATATGAAAAAAAATAATATTTAACAACTTTAGAGATTAAACAAAAAATTTGTAAAGACATAAAATTTAACATCATATAATTTAAAATACTAAACTAAAAATTTACAAATACTAAAATTAAATTTATAGTAAAATAAATTGAAAATTTTATATATTCAAAAAACTAAATTATATTAATAAATATAATTTTTATATATTTTAAAGATTAAAATATAAATTTTATAGATATATAAAATTTAAAATAATAAATTTTAATATAAAAATTACACTCCTTAAGTAGAAAATAAAATAAAAAAAAAATATTTTGCATATTTTATAAACTAAAATATACATTAAAAATTTAAATACTAAAAAAGTAAATTTGTAAGAGTATAAAATTATACTTTTAAAAATACCACATGAAGTCGCATTATCAAGAGCAAGAAAATATTTCAAGTGGTGTTTTTAAGAATTAATTTTTTCAATCCCATATTTCATATAAGAGAAAAAGACACTTCAAATGAATATTCTTTTTTATATCTCTAAATAATAAATTCCTTTTTATTATATTTTGTCTGATTTTCTGTGAAATGAAAATTCATGGTTATTTTAGAAAATAAAAAATAAAAATAGAAAATTGTTTTACACTTTTAAACCACACCAACACTTTGTAATTTACTATTAGAACCCTAAAACAGTGTTGCTATTAGTTGTTCTGTGAGCAATCTAATTGAAAAAAGAAAGATGTTTTTGAGCATGGGAGAAGAAGAAACCCTAAAACCACTATTTGGCGCCAGATTTCAAAACCACACAAGATGTCCCCACCCACTGTTTTCCCGAATTCAAAACCCTCTTCATGTGTTGCCTTATAAGCCTCTTTCTTCTTTTTTTCTTTCATAATTTTAATTTTTGTTCCCTAATTTCTGCGCATTTTGCTAGATAAGTACTTTCTTTGTTCTCACTGTACCAATCGATCTCTCGTTCTCTGTCCTTTGGCCATGGAATGCGATACAAACCGGCCATTAGAGGAGGTGTCGCTCGATGTATCTACGCAATTGCCTGAAACCGACGGCAAGCGCTCGGAATTTTGTGGGTCCAAGGAGGAAAATTGG
>CAOGCB010480913.1:0-43538 GCA_948266635.1 Cnidoscolus chayamansa | reverse complement strand
AAAAAAAAAAGTAGAAGTAGGTGGGGTTGCTCTAACATTATTAATAAATGTTTTCTTCTTTTTACCAATTTAGTGATTATGAGTTTGCCTTATAATTTCATTTCAATTTTCAATAGCCAATTAACATTTTTCTTTTCTTTTTTTGGTTTAGTATTTCCTTTATCCGTGTGACCAAAAACCATTTAAAATGGTTGGGATTGCTAAATAAATTAGTATAAACTATTAATAAAGAAATTTTCCAAAATCATCTAAGAAAAATATACGGAATTTAAAATAATTTTAGCAATATTTAACGAGGAACACCTCCTCATTTGACACATATTAATTTCAACATAATGAGGGTTTTCCCAATTTGGCAAATAATAGTTTGCCAACTCCGACCTTATTCACCACATGCATAATTATTGGTTATTTTTATATCTACAAAAATTCTGTATTAATTACTAAAATTATAATTTTTTAAAAATAAACATTAATTCGTAAATTAATTTAAATTAATAATATTGAAAATTGAGAAATTATTTCCGCCTCGTATGATTAGTAGTCCACGTGGAATCCAATCGCTTAGCACAGCACACAGTCAGCATAAGTAGGTATATTCTAAGGTAATTAATAATTTTTATTTAAATATATTTTAAAAATAAAAAATTTACTCGGAACATCGGTTATCTTGACGGTCAACTGGTGAAAAAAAAAAAAAAAACCAAAACAAAACAAAACATATCCCTATTCGAAAGGCTTTTATCCCGCACAGCTTCTAATCACTCCATATGCTCCAGACTCTAACAAGAAAAATACAATAATTATCAACTTCTACTGGTTTCTCGATTGCTGGAAAGAGGTTTCTGGTGCTGCTTCTGTGGTTTTCAGGGTTGTTTTTTAGGGTATGGGGAGGATGGGGGGTAGTCAGATTACGTACTCGGCGAATCCCAATGACTATAAGCTTCTGGAAGAGGTTGGCTATGGCGCCAGTGCTACTGTGTATCGAGCGATCTATCTTCCTTTCAACGAAGTTGTCGCTGTCAAGTGCTTGGATCTCGATCGTTGCAATAGTAATCTGGTTGGTGATATTGTTTTGACTTGCTCTTTACTTCTGTTGACGGACTACTTATATTTAAATTAGGTTTAGTTTGATCGAAATTATTTTGAGATTCGATCGAGTTTGTTTTTGGTTGGATTTAGGTCTTTGAATTGATTTGGTTTAATTTTAATGTTTCGCAGTTGGATTCGGCTAATTAGAGTTACTATTATTTATTTGATTCCATTAGTGGATACAATAGGGAGAATTGAATGGTGGAAATTTCATTTTATTATCGTTCATACGATTTTTTTCTAATTTTTATTTCTCCTTCTTCCACTCTTGGACACTAAGTTGCTTGTGTAGAATGGTTGCGGATTTCCATATTGTTTATTGCTGTAAATGAGCTAATGAAGAGTACAGTAGTGACTTAAAGGGTTTTTGTTATTTCAGTTCTAATGGGATCCATTTCTAGAGCTGTGACCTATGATTCCGATTTTCAAATATATTGGATTCAGAATTTCTGTGACATCCAAGTAAATATTGGACTAACTTAGAGCTTTAGTAGTTCTGATCTTAGTTTTTTTTGCGACTGTTATCATGTATATTTGCGACAAGTATCATGTATAATAAGTGTTGTGTATGCTTAATAAGACAGTCTTTTAAGAAAAAAAGGTGCAAGTAAAATTTTCTATAATTTAGGCCTCAAAGATGCTAAGAACTTCGAAGTTTAATCTGGATTCATCACCCATTTTTATGACTAATTGTCTTAAGCCTAAGAATCGTCAAAACACTTCTGATCCTGTATTCTAGTTATGTGGTCATGTCTTGATGAATGGAACTCAGTTTGACATCATTTCCATAATATCTAACTCCACAAAGGCTCCAAAAAGGAGCCGTAAGAAGACATATGCAGATATCAAATAATTGGAAGTGATTTTTTGCTGTGTGTATGCATGTGCACGTGCATGCACTTGTCTTCTCTGTTCTGACATGTCAAGGTCATGGCCTTGACTCGGCATTATTGATAAAGAACAAGGTTTCGATTTTCACAGTAAGAGGCGAATGTGTATTTTGATAAAGAGCAAGGTTTCCAATTTTTCAAAGATGGTCTCATATCAGCCTAAGCTGACTGATCTCATTTTTCACAGGTTTCAAAAAACTCAGCTAGAAGTGAAACAAAAATGTTAAATATGCTATTTTCAAAGTGTTTCCAGCTTTTGCATGGTTCATCCTATTGTTCTGGGAGCGCTATTCTTTCAATGTGTCTTTCACTCATCTTCCTTTTTTTTTGGCCATGCATCTTATTTCTTATATGAGGGATGCGTGACTATCTAGCTTCTCAAATCTTAATTACAAACAATCGGAGGATAGAGTAACTTTCATTTGTTCTCTAGGGACTGTAACTATGTAAAAAGCTTGTGCTTGTTTGAAAGGCGTCTCTTTTTTCCACGACTTATTTAATTGGTCAAAACCTGGTCTTATTGCAAAACCTATTCCTAGGAAATGTTATGCTATGTTATTTGATATACAACACAAGGGACAGAAGGGAAAGTAACTAATTTAAAGATCGAGACACAGAGTATGCCTACTTCCAGTGGTTATTTCTTCCTAATGAATGGATATGGACGTTGATTGTACGCTGTGTTAAAAAGGGGTGGAATGATATAGGTTTGCCACATAGGGAAGTTTATCAAAATGTAAATGTAATATATTTCTTAGAACTTATTTCACAATCGTGACTTTTTATTTATTATAGACATTTGCAGAAGTTTAATTATGATTAATTTTCTTTTCTCGCTGATATTTTGTTTGTGCGCATATCTTCCTTCATGGTTATCTGAAGTGGTTGATCTGATTGTTATTTTTCCAATAGGATGACATACGAAGGGAAGCACAGACCATGCGTTTGATAGACCATCCAAATGTCATTAGGGCATTTTGCTCATTTGTTGTTGACCGAAATCTTTGGGTGGTCATGCCATTCATGGATGAGGGTTCTTGTTTACATCTCATGAAGATTGCCCATCCAGATGGGTTTGAAGAGGCTGCTATTTGTTCCATCCTGAAAGAAACCCTCAAGGCTTTAGAATACCTGCATCGACAAGGGCATATTCATCGGGATGTTAAAGTCAGTCAAGCACTAAGTTTGCACATTGTTTTACTGAATGACTTATTTATCTTCCTATTTTTATCCCTGTATGCCTGGTTACTAATTGTTACCTGTTTCAATTCTGCTTACAGGCTGGAAACATACTACTGAACAGTAATGGGGTAGTAAAGCTTGCTGATTTTGGTGTTTCAGCTTGTATGTTTGATACAGGTGATAGACAACGTGCTAGAAATACTTTTGTGGGGACTCCATGCTGGTATGCCTTAAAAATTATTCTAAACTATTTTCTATCTGAATGTCTGATCCTTGATTTTTATCTTTGAATTTGCAGGATGGCACCAGAGGTTTTACAGCCAGGAAGTGGATATAATTCCAAGTGAGCTTTTTTATCTAAAACATTCTTTATGAAGTTAAGGTTTTTCCAGGAAGTAGTTATATTTGCAACAAAAAAAATTGCAGTGACACGCACTCGAAGACGCACATGTATATGTATCTGTGTTAGTTGTTCTTGATTGTATGCTTCTCCGTTAAGATATTGGAAGGGAAATTTATGAGTTATGGTACTTGAGTGTGTCTTGGTTTGATGCATTTGTTTGTCCTCCCTCCACCGAACAACCTAAAATCTATTAGCATCGGACCTTTTTGTCACTGCAGCACTTGTTAGTGTGCTTAACACGACAGAGAGAGATGAGGGGGTTTTATCTGTATCATTTCATTTATTAGGTTGATTTTATACTTGGTCAGTGAAACAAAATGCTTACAACATAAAAATTGAGAAAGAAGAAATCATATTTGACTAATACTTTGTCTCTTTGGTCATTTTTGTGCAGGGCCGATATTTGGTCTTTCGGTATAACAGCATTGGAGTTGGCACATGGTCATGCTCCTTTCTCAAAATACCCTCCAATGAAGGTACTTATATTTTGTAGGATTGTATTAATCCTTGAGCTTGAGGAAGTTTTTATCTTAATTTTGGTTCATGAAAATGTCTAACATGTTCCTTAACTCTCTTTATTTTTGACAGGTTCTTTTGATGACCATACAGAATGCTCCACCTGGACTTGATTATGATCGTGATAAAAAGTTCTCTAAGGTACTGGAATTCTTTCTAGTTAGATTATTGTAGTAATAAGATTGTGTTGCACCTATGTGCATGAATAAGTTGGTAAATTGTGTATGCCATTTCCCTGTAAGATGTTGAATGTGCTTTAAGGTAATTGATGCTGGTGATGTTCCTCTCATATGTATTAAGATTCTTATTAGAGTATTTCCAGTTGTGATCAGTCTTTTAAAGAAATGGTTGCAATGTGCCTGGTAAAAGATCAATCAAAGAGGCCAACAGCTGAGAAGTTATTAAAACATTCATTTTTCAAGCATGCAAAGCCTCCAGAGCTTTCTGTGAAAAAGTTATTTGCTGAACTGCCCCCACTTTGGAATCGTGTGAAAGCCCTTCAGGTTTGTTGCCATGCCCCTGGGAGGCTTGATTTGCCTCACTCTTCTCTCTCTATGGGTAATTGAGGATAGTTATTTGATGGACTTACTAAATTATTGCAGCTTAAAGATGCTGCACAGCTAGCTCTGAAGAAAATGCCTTCAGCCGAACAAGAAGCTTTGTCCCAGGTTAGAAATATTTTTGAAATCATATAATGCTGAATCTGATTAATGTACCTGTGATAGATGTTCTTGAGAAGCTTTTTTTTGGTCTTCACTTGCTGTTGTATGTGGTCTATAGCCTAGGGAATTCACTTTTCTTTTCCCCTCCTTTCCCTTTTGAGCATTTTCATAATAGTTAGACCTGCAAAAAATAAATGTCTATCTTCCTGATTGCAGTTTATTTTTCTTGTTGCTTATTCTTTGTTATAATGTTGAGCCTATGGGGCATTTTTCCAACCCTGTGATTTTCTATACTGTAATATGCCATCATTTATGAGAAATATCAACAATAATCCTCACAAATGAGACTTTTCTTTCTTACCCTGTTTGAGTCCATTTTGTTACATCATGATTCTTCCATTTCAAATGGAGCCCATATGTGAATTTCTTATCAGAAGTAATTATATTAGAAGACATAGATGGTTACTTAATTGGGGATTTTAGTAAAATACAAAAAATGAAAAAAAGGTGATGTTTTGAAACAACTAAACAATTCTATCAGCTGTTATATTTCCCATGGTTATGCCAGCAGAACTGACTCAGATATTAATACCATTTTCAGACCAACTCCTTTTTCTTTTTGTGAGAACATGTTTCTCGACTTGTGTTCACACCACTGAATTGAACAAAAGAATTTTTTTTTTTTAAATTTGCCAATAGTAGCAGTAATGATTTCTTTTAATGTGTGGCATCTTGTCATTAAATTCCACGAGTGTTAATTGCTAACTCTTGCCAACCCTTTTTAACACTAAAATCGAAACTTGTTTTCTGGAAAAGCATCGATTTAGAAGCTATTGCAAAAAGCAGTTTGAAATGGCTATTAGCTGTTTTGGAGTTTTTATGAATAAATTCTACTAATTTAATAAAAATAAATTTTTAATAGCCTCTAGCTAACATATTTAAGAAAATGCTTTTCTCAATATCAGCTCAAACAGTAATGCTTGTTCGAGCTGTAGGGAATATATAATTGTGAGAAGTAACATTAATGCATTTGAATTTGGTTCTTTCTTTATTATGTTATTTTTTCCATTCTAAATCTTCTGTTAATAATAGTTTGTCTTCTTACTGTCATCAGAGTGAGTATCAGAGAGGAGTAAGTGCTTGGAATTTTGACCTAGAGGATTTAAAAGCTCAAGCATCACTTGTAAGTGAACTGTCTTGATCATTTATTCTTTTAGATAATGCTTTTAAACAATAGTTGTTTGTTCATTATTAATTTTGGAATCAAAACTAATATTTTACACCCTTTTTATAGGTGCGAGATGATGACGATGATATGCCTGAGACAAGGGAAGAAGATGAATGCATGAAACAATTTGGTAGTGATAAGGTTATCAATTCGTGTTTAACTACCTCATATGTATTTTGCGGTTTCCAGGTAATGGTGCTTGTCTGAACTGTACTTACGCATCATGATTTTGTTGTTTATTTCTGGCAGTTTGTGCCTGATGGTCAATCCAGTTCTGTGAAACTGAATTCAAATAGTGAAATACAGCAAGTTGAGTCTAGAGCACATACAGATGCAGATGAATTGTCACAGGCTGAGAGCTTAATCAGAAAGGGCAAGCTCCTTGAAATTGACACTCCAGAAATTGGGACCCAAGAGAAAATTGTTTGGAAGAAAAGTGAAGCAACCAATGATGAAAAAGCATCATCTTCAGAAAGGGAGATGACACAATGTAAGTCTAAAATGGTGAAGGGCCGCCAAACTCAGAGTGGGCCACTTGTGCCTGGTGCTGTACTTGGCCATTCATTATCAGAAAAGGGGCGGTTTTGGGAAAGGTTTGTGTATTTGAGTATTCATTTTATATTGCAGCAGTAATAATGTCAAGGGCTGTCTGGAATGATGCAGATGCTTGTTGCTTGTGTGCTGTTATTATTTATTGAGATGTATAATTGCTATGCTCCTTAATTCTAATATGATCACACTTTTCTTTATTAACTTCAACCTACAAATGCATTCTAATTGTTGCCAAGGCGACATGGACTGGTGCTCAACTTGTTTTAAATGGACCGTTGCTCAGCTTGTTTTAGTGCATTGTAGATTTTTTGAGATATATAATGACAAAGCCTAATAAATCTTTGAGCTTATGCTCGTGAATTTTAGGTCTGAGAATGACAATCAGGCAACAACAGAGAAAACCACTTGTGAAGTTCGAAAAGCTCCAAGCTTTAGTGGTCCACTAATGCTTCCAAATCGAGCTTCTGCTAACAGTTTATCAGCTCCTATAAAATCTTCAGGAGGTACAATTGTGAACATTGTTTTTCTCCACTTCATTGTGGTTAAAATACTAAATATTGTCCATGTTATTACAAGGTTTAAGATTCTATATCATTGATCATCTGTCCTTAATAGGATTTAGAGATTCTTTGGATGAGAAGTCAAAGGCTAATCTAGTGCAAATCAAGGGGCGATTTTCAGTAACATCAGAAAATTTAGATCTTGTAAAAGTAAGGCTTAACACTTGTGGTATACTTTCTTATAATATGACTGTCGCTAACTAAAATAATGTGCCCTAGGATATTCCATTAAGTACAGTTCCACGTCGATCTTCACAGGTAGGTTGCCAGTCTTTATGCAGTACTTTTAAGTAACGGCATATGCTGTCTATTTCTAACTTGATGTTTTCTTCTTATGATTTTTCAGGGATCACCACTGAGAAAGTCTGCTAGTGTTGGCGATTGGATGTTTGAGTCCAAACAAACGGTTTGTCGTTTTAACTCTTGCTCTCAACATAATCTAGCTCTTGATTTTAAGTAAATTATTGCCTCAATTTTTTGTAAGTTTGAAGCTTGTAATACAAATGGTTTTAAAAACAATAATAGTGCTTGGTTGTCTTGCTGCACGCAATGCTGCATGCGAGCAAGATGCTACAATTCTGATACCTCTGCATTCATCACCTTACAGTTTGATGTTATTATTTCTCAACAACTAGTGTCTAGTGTATATCTTCCTCTTCCCCTAAGTTCACATACATACACAATGGAGATGGGGAGAGGGATTGTATTTGCTGCATAATTTTAGATTCCTTTATTATTTGTGCCATTGTTATAATTACCCATTTTAGTTATTTATTTGTCATTTCCTTTTCTGTTTCTTCAGTCTACCAGTTTGTCTCCAAAGGAGATGAGCAATAGCAATTTACCTGCTTCATTCCTTATGCCTCACCTGCAGAACCTTTTTCAACAGACCTCAATTCAGCAGGTAAAGGCAGAATGTACAGTGGAGGCAACAATTTTTTGTATGAGTTATCCAGTAGAAATTTTGCTTACTATCAAGCATAAATATGAAAGGCAGCTTATCTCCTAATTGAAAACTTTTCATTTGATGCCAGGATCTTATTATAAATTTGTTCAATAGCTTGCAACCAGCTGAAGCCATAGATAGTGAGTAAAAGTTTGGGTATTGTGTGTATGGGTAATACTTGATATAATTAGATTCTGGAAAAATCAACTGAAAAGTTATGGTGTACTTTTTGTGTCAGCAGCACAAAACGGAAAATTGCCACCATTGCCCCGTAGTTCAGAGAATAATGGAAGTGTAAGTTTTTTTTTTGGCCAGTTTTTGGTCACTTATCATGCTATTTCCTCTTCCCAAATCCCTCTTATACCAAAATAATTGATGATAACCAATTTATTGAATCTGAAATCTAGAGTTGAGACTTGAGACAAACAACTTATTGCGTGATTACCTGTGTTTTGACGAACTTATTTAGGCATTTTCCTTTGGTCATAGACCTTTGCAAAGGATACCTCTCTAAAAGGGATGTTCTGGTAAAAGTTCCCTTTTTTTTCATTTATTCCATCCCCAAATAAATAAATAAATAATTGTTCAGGGGCAATGATTTAATTGATGGAAGAATGTGGCATGAATAGTATTTTCCTTAATTTATTGTAGATGGTGTATAGGGTCTGATATGTTTAATAATACAGATTGATGCAGCGCCTTCTGAGAGAGAACGAATGCTGATGGTGAAAATTTCTGAGCTTCAAGCTAGGTTGATAATTTTGGTGATCTGTTATCTCCTTTAGCTATTTTAACCTATTAGCATGTCTAATGCATTCATCTCATTTTCAGGATGATCAATTTAACTGATGAACTTAATTCTGAAAGGGCGAAATATGTACAGGTGAGCTCTAAAGGGGTTTTATATTTGTATCTCCTTTTCTTTTGCCGCCTCTGTTTTTATGCATTGGAAATTATGATGATTCATGGTGGTGGTGGTGGTGGTGGTGGTGTCATCTAATAGGATTCACCAACTCCCAAGCTGGGTGAAGCGCAAAATACCTCACCCTTGAAATAAATTATTAATGTTCATTATATAGAGGAATTAATTTTATGGATATTTGATCACTGTCAACAGTTACAACGGCAGCTGAAATGCATTTCTGGTCAGGAAGAAAACGGGGACAGGAGGGAAATGGATGCCTGAAAGCTGAAAATGCTTATTACTGTAAAGTGAAACCATCATGTAAATTCAGGGAAACAGCTGTACATCATGAACATACATTATCCTTTTTTCTTGGCTGCAAGGTATTCAGTCATCTTTGGCTGCAGAAAATGATGGAAGATACAAAGGATAGCAACTCTGAGTCTGGATCTCTTCTGCAACTCTGTTATATACATGTTTCCTTGCAGATCCCAGTCACCTTAATAACAAATAAGCAAACTTTACAGCTAAATCAGAATGTATGTTCATTCATTTTATCAAATTCAAGCGGAATTGAGCCACCTTCCTGCATTGTGTGAAATAGTATCCGAAGGATATAAAAGACGCTTTTTCCCCCTCGTTGTGAAGCAGTTGCCAAGAGAGAGTAGAAATGCTTTGAGTGTTCATATCTACATCTTTTATTTAGTATTTATTCAAGTGTATTATTCTGTTCATAGCGACCTGATGTTGTATATCTTCTTGTTGTCTCCTAGTGCCGTTTATTTCCTATTTATTTATAAAATTGCGCAAGTTCTAATCTTGAACAATCATTCTGAATTTTGCTGCTACTTGAGAATGTTAATGAATGGAAGTCATCAACCTGTGATTTATCATTTCTGTTCACATCATCTACGAATCATGGGCTTTGGTGCTTGTTGGTTTTTTGTGTTTATTTACTATTGTAAGGCACTTGCATGTTCTGGAGCACTTCTACGACTTTCTGAAGTTTCATTTCCCTAAACTATCGCACGATTCACATCAAATTCCCGTTTCAGATTGAAAGATTAACCATTTCTTTGTAATAAAAAAAATTGGATTCGATTTAAGTTCGAAACGGCCCTGGCAGAGTCTAATCGAGTCAATTCGCAATATCAAGCCTGTGAATCCTTCGGGTCCATGTTCGAAAACGAGGACCCGGTTATGCCTGGATATGTATTTACGCGTCGCACATCATTCCCATCTAATGCGAAGCCCGAGATTATAGCGACCCTTTGTTTCTTCTCTTCCATTGTGGTAGGCGCATGTGAGGACAAGCCCTCACTTCTCCCTCTAGCTATGATCACTCTCATCTTCACTTTACCCTCTTCTTCATCCACTCTGTTCCCCCTAAAGCGGCCTAGCTTGTCACTCTCCAGACTTAATCACCACCATAACATCCTGATTAATGTAATGATTACTGATATCCACTCACTATAATTTACCTTTTGTTTTTCATTCTTACTGTTTCTTGTTGGTTTTGCTGCTACAGAGGAAGGTTTTTAAGAACGGCGGAATATGCAGGGCGGAGTTCTCCCGCGACGCTCCGTTTGCTGCGGCTATTGGTGCGTCTATGCTATCTTCTCTGCTTTTGCCTAACACTGTTAACATGGACGAGGATCGTGATTCGGCCATTGATTCGACTGATGCCAGATTGACCGTCATGGGGATCATCAGTTTCATTCCTTACTTCAATTGGCTGGTGAGTTTTGCTTCTTCTTCTTATAGAAAGCACTCCGTCTTTTATTCATATGGTTCCCCAACTCTGTCTTTATTGTTGGTAGAGTTGGGTATTTGCATGGCTTGACACGGGGAAAAGGCGTTATGCTGTTTATGCTCTTGTATACATGGCTCCATACCTCAGGTTTGGTTTCTCTAATTTTTATTAGTTTATGAATTGCGTTTTTATATATTTTCCATTGATGGCTTATATCGACTCTAGTACAACAATTTGTGTTTTTCTAAGTGAGGTTAGCTTTTGCAATTCGGTTACACATAAGCAATCCTGCCGATTTTGCAATTTCTGGTTTATCCTTGAAATAAATATTTTTGAGTTTCAACTGATAAGCAACAAGTCATATGTCCACAAAAAAGTAAAAAAAAGGAAACGGCAAGCGTGTTTCTCGTTAGTCCTCTTATCTTAGCACATATTTTCTCTTCGTTGATGGATTTAAGTGCATATTTATCCATCGCTTGAAAGATAACATATAAACCAAAATTTGGGAACCGTCTCTTGTATGAGAACGCCCATTCAAGAAGGTGATGTACTATAATTGTTCTATTTTAAGCGGGAAAGTTTTGTCAGGAAGAACCACAACAGCCACTTGCAAAGAATGTTGTCACATATAGCTGGTATCTAGTAGAGAGGTTCATAGGCAGGTTTGGATTGAATTTACTATCGAACAGACCCTATTCAGCCTCTTTCAATTAACAAGTAATTTTGAGGTAGACTGAATTCAGAATAATAATTTGCTGGATAGGGTTGTTTCAGTGAATTTTATTTGATTAAACACTTGTTAAATTATGAACTAATCCTAAATCCTGCCTTGGTAACATCAATTTGTCCCAAATTTCCCTGAAATGCAGGCTACTTTCAAACTTTCTCTCCAGGTGTACCTATTTTATCTCTTTTTGTACTTAAATGCCATGGAGTGAAGTGACTCAGAAGGCTGATTTTAGGAGCCATTTGATTTTAGGCCTTTTAGCCTTTTTTCCTTTTTAACTTTCTCTTTCAAGTGTCTTTGCTTTTGGTTTTGTGCTCCAAGGGTTTTAAAGAAGGTTTTTCTCTCTCTACCACTTTGATAAAAATCCCAATTCCAGGAAGAGAAGACAAAAGGCCATGGGTAGAATCTGACAACCAATTAAAGAGCTTGTTTGTCAGATTGGTTGCATGTTTGAGATCTTTTCCATGGTTCGATTTAATGTTCTCAATGGTGAATTTGATCACATTTTATTGGCATATTTTGAGATTTTCAATTGCAGTACTCTTAGGATAGTTGCTCTGTTGCAATTTCCTCTTTGGTGCTTCATCCTTGGTTTCTGCTGCTTTGCTCTTTATGGGTTGATTGCTGACAGTTTAGAGCTCTTGTTGTTGCTGAAATGCTTTGAGGAGATTTTGTTGCAGCGTCAGTTTTTTCTCATGTTATTTGCTTAATTGCTTTATTTTTGTCTTGGCATGGAATTGCTGCTATTATGTTTTGACTACTTACTCTTCTGTAGCTCTAGAGCTATTTTCTTTGTAGTATAGCTGATTGTTTGAGCAGCTAGTTTTTGTCTTATGTTATTATGTTCTGGTTATATTAGCATAGTTATCTTTTTTGTAATGGTTATTTTGATGGGAATTCAAATGAATTGAATTCTTGTCTTAATTTTTATGCTTGGCAAGATTAATAATATAGGAAATCAAGTCTCTTCAATTCTTGTGAGAAAAGATTTTGCATTAAAACTAAATCTTGTCAAAATTGATTAGGTTTTGCAAGAAATGATACTCCCTGAGAATTTCATTTCTTTTTTTCGTTGTTGTCAAAGTTTATTCCAAACAAAAGAATCCTTTTATTCATAGCTATCTTCAATTATTTTCTTGTAAGAAATATATTCCGAACAAGGTGATTATGTTATTTATGTTTGATTGTTTCACCTTATTGTGCTCATTCGTTTATTTCTCTCAAGAAGCAGGAGGCTGTGAAATTGCACAAGTAGTTGGGGATTAGAACGTGAGAGTTATCAATAAATATTCATCCCAACCGAATCAAAATTTATTTGAAGAAAATTAACCATCTGATATGAAGTTGATATTCAAGTCTACCTATCAGTTTGGGTTGGATTGGATTGGATTGGTTGGTTCAGGTAGTTTAATTCAATAACTGAACAGCCCTAGCATCTAGATAGCGAAAATTAGATGGTAGATACACAATGAAGCAAAATCTGCCTATAATAAATCCAGTGATGGTATCTTAATAAAGGTATACATGTTAGCAGCGGAAGTTTGCTTATAAAACATAGGTATACTAGAATGTCTACAATATATTTTGGGGGTCATCAATATTTCTAAACTTCATATATTGTTCTTTGATATTTACTACCTACTTCATGTCATATTATATAAATATGCTATTTAATGGGCAAAAGGATTTGAATAGTTGATTTTTGCCTGAACTAAATAGGTCAAATATGTCACTGTCCCCTGAGGAAAGTTGGCTCCCTGTTGCTAGCATTGTTCTTGGTATCATTCACGTGCAGGTACAACTCTTTTATCATTTATCCTTAATTATTTGGACAAGATTTTTTTTTTTTTTGATTCTCATGGGTTTATGTATCATAAAACGATGTATTCATGTGTTCCTAACAATATTTTTCCTTTCTCAGTTGGAAGCCAGTATCAAAAATGGAGATATTGAGGGATTTCAATTATTCAACAAAGCTTCAGTTTTTCTTTCGTCGATGATGAAAAAGAAGGATATTAATTTGAAAGAGCATGAGGAACTATTTGATGAGGTATATCAGTCAGTCAAGTTTTATGTGCATTTTCATTTTATTCTTTACTAATGTATGCTTATATGAAAGGATTTTGTTTTTAACCTGTGACATCAGGATGGACGAGACTTCAGGAATCTACCATCTGCTGAAGAGCAATTAAGAGATGAGATTCGGGAGAGGGGAGTCTCTAAAAAGCCCTCAGAACATCCTCATCCTTCAAATGGTGATAGGGATAGTGATGATCAGAGGAAACATTAGAAATCAGCTTGTTTGGAATATATAATTTTTCATTGCCTTGGAAGTTTTGTGAATAACCGGCCACAGATATTGGTTACAGTATTTATACTTAAAAAAAAAAAAAAAAAAAAAAAAAAAAAAAAACAACTTTTTACGTTCTTCACAGTGTGCGGTTCTCCATTACAGAAAAGGCTGGTCATGTTATCATCAAAAATTTCTTGGTTGGAGTTGGTGAAAATTTGATGCTTTTGTAATTATCTGTAGAAAGATACACGGCGCTCACAGTTGCAATAAATCATGATATACCAAATCTTTGGTACCAACCACCTTAGGAGATTCGTTATGAATTTTGTTGCTTCATAGGAAAGGGGCTTAAAAGCCTCATTTTGAAGCAGAGATCCAGGCTAACTGCAGCAAAGGCAAAGATCAAGAGATCCTCAGAGACGTACACTCCGCCGCTAAAACCATGCGACACTAAGCTTCCAGGAGTCAGCTCCAGTGGTGGCCCTCCTGCCATTGTACCAAGACCTGCATTACAAATCAAAATTTCGGATCAACACTTGAAGTTGTTTGGGACCAGGTGTTTATAATTTGATTCCATTTTTAGCTGAATTTTATACCCTTGACAAATCCAAAAGCTGCACAGGTCCCGGATTTGAGTTGGAAATTGTTCAAATCTCTTCTCACTGCATAGCGAAAGGTTACTCCGAACAAGGCGCAGCTAATGAAGGTGGTCGCCAAAGGAAGTAATAGTTGTGCAGCATCTGACACCTGAGTGAAGAAAAAAGGAAGACCTGCAAGGGTGCCAACAAGTGCAGATATAGATGCTGCCTTTATGGACTCCCATCTTTCTTGGTCTACGTTTATTCCCCCCTCTCCGTCCATGCTCACTGACAGGAATTGTTCTGCTTCTTCAACCTTGGTTTTTGCCTCTAAAATCTCCTGCTGACATTCTGCAATCTTTTTTTTTTTTTTTTTGGGAGATCAAAATTTGTTTAGAATTATTTGAAGTTCCACTTACATTTTGATATTTTTAAATAAAGAAAAAAAAGAAAGGTTAATTAGATAAGCAAACACACCTCGGAAGCTCGGCTTTCAAGTTGATTGATATAATTTCTCAATTGCCTAGCTTCAAGCTCCTGTCTTTCAATCTCAGCAAGCTCTCTTTTCGCCCTTTCTACCCTCTGCAATGCCTTCTGTAAGCCGTCAAACAATGCCCGATTATCTTCTCTGTTAAAGAGATCCTCTACTTGTTCATCCACCATACCAGATAACGCATCTTTCAAATTGTTACTGGTTTCTTTATCCTGTGAGCTGTTGCTGATGCATTTTGAGAGGTGAGGTTTGGATAGCGAAGTAGTGGCTCTGCGGAAGAATCTTGGGCAAAGAGGTGAGATGACGCATAAGGGTTTTGTGCGGAGGAAACTGGGGTTTGGATTTGGAGAGTGAAGAGGAGACTGATTGTTTATGGTGGCCATGAGGCTGTTCAACTGGATGAGATTTGAGGACTGTATAGACCCTGTCTGTCCTCTCCTCTACCCATGAATGATCTTGTATATTTTTCCCTTTTTTTTTTATATATATATGTATATATATATTTTAAAATTTTTCATAAGCGTTCGGCTTGATATTTTAGGAGGAAATAAAGGCATGTGGTAGTTCCCGATAGGTGACCTGTCGTTTAAAACCATTTCTCCCTTAATTAATTAAGAAATATTATTAAAACCTAGTTTTCAAAATTATTAAATTTATTTTATATTTTTAAAACCACTCATTACAATATTTTTATTTAAAAATAATTATATTTCATTAAATACAATTATTTAATCTATATTTTTAATAAAACATCAAAGTTTCATATTATTAATTTTTTAAAATAAATATTTTATTTTAACTTTCACAAAATAAATAAATTAATTAATATCTCATTTAAAATATTAATAAAATTTAATTTTCAAAAAAAAAAAAAAAGAAATGATGGACCAGAAATTCATATATCAAAGATTTGCGAGAAGGGAGAAATGTGAAAGGGGGGCTAATGTTGGCACTAACCAGGGGGTTTAACCACAGCCTATTCTCTAACTTCAACATCCCCAAAACCCTTACTGCTTCTCTCTTAATCCCTCTCATGGCTGCTCACCCAAATGTTTCTTCTCCCGCCTACTCCACTGGCTCTCCTTACCAAGATCCTCCCAAGCGAGTAGGCACTCATAATGGAAGCTTCCACTGCGACGAGGCTCTTGGCTGCTTCATGATTCGTCTCACCAACAAGTTCTCCAACGCCGAAATTGTCCGCTCTCGGGATCCTCAGGTTCCAATACCTCTATCCTTTTATTTGTTTTATTGCAAATTTGCAGTAGCAGCTCCATTGGTCCATTTACATAATTCTCATAACCGACCATTGGGATGAGGGATTTCAAAAAACTCACTTATGCTCTTTTGGTGTTCGTGATGAAATGCATACTAATTTTCTTGTAGTGGGAAAGCGAGAACTTTGCTTTATGGAACGTTTTATGAGATTTGGTGGCGAAATGCAGGTGTTGGAGGCTCTGGATGCTGTGCTTGATGTCGGTGGCATATACGATCCAAGTCGGGAACGGTATGATCACCATCAGAAGGGATTTGAGGAGGTGTTTGGACATGGGTTCACTACCAAGCTCAGTAGTGCTGGTCTTGTTTATAAGGTAGTCCTTTAGTGCTGGTCTTGTTTATAAGGTAGTCCTTTCTGCAAAAAGGGGAAGGTTTAGGCGGAGGGAAATTTCACTTCACAACGGCAGTTGTATGATACTTTGATATTCATCTAATTTGCATTAATTGTTTCTTTCCTTAGCACTTTGGAAAGGAGATCATTGCTAAGGAACTTCAGGTTGACGAAGGGCATCCAGATGTGCATCGGTTGTTCTTGGCTGTTTACAAAAGCTTCATGGAGGTGCTAACTTTTCTTTATTTTGTAGCTTTATGTTCATTATGCTTATTAATGCCATTTGTGGTTTTAAAAACCTCTGTTTGAATATGTGGGATTCTGCTAATCCTTTTCTCAGAAAGATTCTGGGTTGTTATTTTTGTAGCATATTTTTTATTTGTGGTGAAGTTTGAACCATGATGGTACACTAGGTAATGGCCTTCAAGCCATCCGTAATTGTTCTCCTCATATAATGTTATTTACATATGTCTTCAGGCTTGACCTTGTATAATTAGACAGATTCTACATGTACTATGTATAGTTCTGATTGTTTCACTTCAAATTCACATTCTTAGTTTAACTCCTCTACCTTTTCTGTTCCTCCCTTCATTTGTGGACTTTTTTTTTGCTTCTTCAGGCAATTGATGCAATTGACAATGGGATCAATCAGTATGATACAGACCAGCCTCCCAGATATGTGAATAATACACATTTATCTTCAAGGGTTGGGAGATTGAATTTGGATTGGATAGAACCTGATCAATCACCTGAGAAGGAGAACCAGGCCTTCCAACAAGCAGTGGCTCTGGCTGGCAGTGAGTTTTTAGATGTGAGTTTTCATTTCAATTGAAATTTATTCTTTATATTTGTACTTGATATTTTCTTTTTCCCTTTTTATAGTCTAAGGCTTTGAGCTATAGAATAGAGTTGTTAACACTTGTCTATTGACCAATTATTTGTTGTAGAGTGTTCGATATCATGCAAGGTCTTGGTTACCAGCACGGTCAATTGTAATGGAGTGTCTTGCTGCTAGATTTGACATTGATCCTAGTGGTGAAATTATGGTTTTGGCTAAATTTTGTCCTGTAAGTTTGCTGGCCAGCTGCTGTGATCTTTATACTGCAAATATTTTATTATGATATCAATAAATTGCACTTGTATTTGTTTTTGTGGGTATATCACTGCAATTATAATTTATCATTTGTGCAACCAAAGTGCTTAAAACCTCAAGCAGTAGGACAGAACATTTGTTTTCTTTTTTCATCAAAGAGTGGCACATGTGATCTAAAAAGAATCGCAAATAATGAGCTTGGACATGTGTGTTTCTGTTAACTGGATTGAAGTGTTTGGCTGATTTGGTGATTCTTGGGGTATGACTGTGAGAAGAAAATTCTAACTACATTTTGTTTCCTTCAGTGGAAGCTTCATTTATTTGAGCTTGAGGAGGAATTGAAGATTGACCCTTCAATTAAATATGTTCTTTATCAGGTATTTTCGTGTTTGTGCAT
Source organism: Cnidoscolus chayamansa (assembly GCA_948266635.1). Taxonomy (NCBI): domain Eukaryota; kingdom Viridiplantae; phylum Streptophyta; class Magnoliopsida; order Malpighiales; family Euphorbiaceae; genus Cnidoscolus; species Cnidoscolus chayamansa. The sequence continues at coordinate 25,663 of CAOGCB010480913.1, read as the reverse complement.
TTCTTTTTTAGTGTTTACAGGGAAACTCACTATTTGCGAATATCAAAACATTAGAATATTTTTTTTAATCTCTCTTTTGGTATTTTTGTTATTTTCTCTCAGTTGATGTTTGCTTTATGGTATTACAGGCATGTGTGTTTTCATTTTAAAATTGATTTAGATATAACCATTCTTCCCACCCTCCACCCTCCACCCCCCACCCCCCCTAATTGAAAAAAAGAAAATAAAGTTTGTGGACAGGATGACAGGAGCAAACATTGGCGAGTGCAGGCGGTGGGCATAGCTCCAGATAGATTTGAAAGCCGGAGGCCTCTACCAGCCAAATGGCGAGGTCTGAGGGATGATGAGTTGTCAAGGGAGTCTGGAATCCCTGGTTGTGTTTTTGTCCATATGAGTGGATTCATTGGTGGAAATCAAACTTACGAGGGAGCTCTGGCCATGGCAAGAATTGCACTGAAACTGTAGAACGTAGAAGAGTGGATTATCACATTGTTTCATGATCAAAGGAACCATCGAGAATTTTTTGTTGGACCTGAATTAAATACTTATCGTTGTCTTAATTTTTCAGTCCATAGGTAGATCTGCTGCCCAATTTTTACTGAGATCTTATAGTTGGTGTTTTTTCGAAACTGCGAACACATTTCTAATTGCTGAAATTCTAAGTTATGATAATATTTATCACCTGGTGCTTCCTGTGCTGCTGAATATTCATTGATGAAGGTAGACGGTAAATGGCTTCAAAAAACGCTTTCCTTGCTCAACAAATTCAATGCCATAGATGAACTCAACAATTCATGGTTAGCTTTTTCAACCCCTTTACAACCATCTTCACTAAGGTCTTGGCAGCTGGGATTCCCTTTTTACATTGTCGTCTCTGATAACAGAACGCCAAATCACGCCCTACCCTTCCTTCCCTCCTCTACTAAGACCCTCCCTCTCTCCTTGACCGCTTCCTCCACTGCTCCCATCCCCAAAATCCCCCTGAAAGCTCATCACGGTGCCTAAAAGAAAGGCATGGGGGCTGTTGAGAGGTTTTAACCAAATTGAATTGAATCAGTTCAGTTTAATCGGTTTGATTTTTTAAATAATTTAATTTGATTCGATTAGTCTTTTTATAAATATTTAATTTTTAATTAGGTTCGATTATTTTATATTAATAAATAAAAAAATTGAAATAAATGAAATATTCAGCTCATTGTAGTATTAATTAGCTCACTTTATATTTTTAAATCAAATTTAAATTAAAATTAGTGATTTATATTATTAAATCAAACCAATCAATTTTAAATCTAAATCTTAAATCTTAAATTTAAATTCTAAGCATAAATCAACTCATAAAAGCTTCACCATTTGGATTGAATAAATCTTAAATCTCTCTCTCTCGTCTCCTCTTGCCACCTCCCCGCTTGTCGCCTCTCACCTCTCCGCCTCATTGCTTCGCAACCTCACATGCTCCAGATTCTTTAAGTTCTCTTTCCGTTTTACAAAAGTAGGTGTTATCTTAACATATAGATATAATGCTAATTGCTAAATAGGAACATTGATTTTTGGATTTTGTGTGTTTATGAATGTGAATGAGTAATTGTGGGTGAATGATGTGAACGAGTGATTGTATGTCAACGGTGAAATATGATTTTGGCACTTTGCGAATTTGAAAAAAATATATAATTCAAAATTTATATTAAAAACTTAGAAAAAAAATTTGATTCTATTGAACTGAAATATTTCTTCAATTCGATTTAATTTTCATAGAAATTTGGTTCAGTTCAATTTATAAAAATATTAAATTCAGTTTTTTGATTTTTCAAGTTCGAATTGATACGATCGTTTATACACTTTGAAAGAATTGTTATCACGTGTTCATGCTACTTGATTTTTCATTACTCGAATGGGTTTTGAAAGTAGAATTTGGTTATGTTGAATTAGAGTTTATATGAATACAAAAAATAAAAATAAAAATAGAGCTTAGGTTAATTGGGAAAATCATTGCCATGCTTTCTTTTGTTTTTATTGTTTTTTTCTCTTGAAAATGAAAGCCAACCGATCACAAATTTAGATGTGAATAAATTAAAGTACAATTAAGAATATACATTTGAAAAGCGACATTATTTTCAATGGAACATTATTAAAGTGAATTTGAATTTTAAATGGAAACTTTATTAGAAATTTTTAGAATGGAAATAAATAAAGAGAGTTGAATTTACCATTTTCAACCACTAAGAAATATTATTTATTTATTTTAAAAATTATGTGACATTGTACCCTAAGTATTAATTAATTAATAATTACTGAAAGTGCAAGCAATCCACAAATCTCTATTCCATTTCTGCCCTTTTAAATAAATATTTTATAATTATTTTTTAGTCCAATTTTAAAGAAATTTTCACTTGAAAAAAACTGAAATGTGAGAGAATTCGGTTTGGTAAGTTGGTTTAGTCGGCTCCTAAATCCAAACCAAACCATCGAGTAAATTAAAATGACGATTCGGGGTCGTATGGCTACTCCTTGACGCGCAATTCTCAATTTATCTCTCTCTCTCTTTCTTGCTGTCCTTGCAGATCCATCTCCAAACAAACAATGGAGATCTTCTACTTAATGGTATTTGGTGTCCTAGCGGCCCTGGTGGCAGCGCTTGAACTCAGCAAAACAAGCAGAGATCGCATCAACACTTCTTCTGTTTTCAATTCCTTCAAAAACAATTACCTTCTTGTTTATTCTCTCATGATGGGTATGTTCCTTCTTAGATCTGATCATTTCTCTTACCTCATTATATCTCCCTTGCCTGTTGCTCCCATTTCTCATCAATTTCCCCCCCAATGTCACCATGCTTGTCTTCTTCATGTGGATTTGCTCCACTCCACTTCCAGTTAGAATCTCACCGAATATATTCTATTTGCAAGTTTTTTCCTGCGTTTTTTTTTTCTTTATCACTGAGAATTTCATGCTCTTAAGGACTTCGTAATTGGCTTCGACAATTGTTAGGTAGTGAAAATGTCACCTAGATTTCTCTGTTAGCACAGCAGATCAACCTTTTCCCCCTATGCTTTCTTTTGCCTTCTGCTAATGTCTTTAATTTTGCGGTGGGGATGTCTAGATCCATTACTTAAATTCTGACCTAAGAGATTGTCGGGATATGTATTCACTTGTAGTTGACAGCTATATTACTTAACTTTTTTGGGAGAACTAATTCAATTGATTTTTGCGGCAACAGCTGGGGATTGGTTGCAGGGTCCATATGTGTACTACCTATACAGTCAGTATGGCTTTGGAAAGGGAGAGATAGGTCAGCTTTTTATTGCTGGCTTTGGATCTTCTATGTTGTTTGGGACGATTGTTGGGTCTCTTGCTGATAAGCAGTACGATATCATTTTGATTTGGTTTAATTTTTTGCTTATTAAGTATTGACCATTTTATGGAGCCCCTTCATGTTCTTATGTTCTGAATTCAGAGGACGAAGAAGAGCATGCGTTACTTACTGCATAACTTACATTCTGAGCTGCATCACCAAACATTCTCCTCAGTACAAAGTCTTAATGTTGGGACGTGTGTTGGGAGGCATTGCCACTTCTCTACTCTTTTCAGCATTTGAGTCTTGGCTTGTGGCTGAACATTTTAAGGTTTTGATAAGTGGAATTTTTTACCTTTAATTGTTGGTAGGGTTTGATATTCTACGTCTACTGTTGAATTCTTTCCTTTAGCTGCCTAAAAGTTTTGTGTTAGACACTTCTTGAGTGGACCAGTAAATTGTTGGGATAATGCTACTACTCTTGGTGTTCTCTCATCCCTGTTTTCCCCTTTTTGGGATCAAGAATTTTGCAGTTCAAGTCAATTGATTCCTTTTTGTATCAATTATCTTGTTTGAAATGAAACAATTTAATTCTTTTTAACTTAAAAATATCTTCATTTAAAAAGAAATAGAATATGCATGATTGTGTAAAAATTCATTTGAATTTTTTTTCTTGTGAAATGAAATTGTTCCAAACAAAGCATTTTGATCCTAGGATTAATAGTTAAAACATAGATTGGTTGAGCTTTTTCACTTGTGAATTCTCTTTGCCTGTGAATTGCTGTAAGTAACCGACTTGGCTCTTAAGCCCCATGAAGTGTACTTTTGATATGTTAAATGCGTTATATATCTTATTGTTCAATTTTGCAGAGGGGTTTTGATCAACAATGGCTGTCAGTAACATTCTCAAAAGCAATATTTCTTGGCAATGGTTTGGTTGCCATTATTTCTGGGTTGTTCGGCAATGTACTAGTAGATACCTTTGGTCTTGGCCCTGTTGCTCCATTTGATGCTGCTGCTTGCTTTCTTGCAATTGGTATGGCAATTATATTATCATCATGGACTGAAAATTATGGAGACACCTCGGAAAACAAAGACTTACTTACCCAATTCAAGGGTGCTGCTGTTGCCATTGCTTCTGGTGATTCTCTAACATTCTATTTCTTGCTTTATATTGGTATATACTATAGTCTTATGAAGTTATGTCAACTGAAAACTTATATCATAATTTCCACATCTGCGTAATTGATCAATACAACTAAGAGCTGAAACTTTAGATGTCCATGTCCCTGTCATTTCTATCACCTCCATTGTATTCCAGCATGTGAAGATGGGATACAGTGGAAGAATACATGGAAAAAATAGTACCTGTTTTATTATCAACTTCTAATAATTGTACTTCTTTTTGTGCGCTTATTTTAATCTAAAATATATTTGAAGGCTGAAAGAGGAACTCTCCTTTGATGAGGATACAATTTGAGCAATATCAAAGCCAGGAATTTTATTTGGCTATTATATATTACTTTACTGAGTAAAAATTTTAAAATTTATTATTCATAATATTGATGAATATAAATTTTATTAATTAAAATAATAAAATTGATATATAAAATTTCTTTGATATTTTAAGCTATACTTTTCTAGATAAAAAAAAATATTATGACATATGAAATGGAAAATAAATTTATATAGTTAAAATAAAATTAGTAAAAAAGAGTAGAAGACAACAATACCAATCTTTTTTCAGTATTGCCATTTCTAGTTTAACTACCATGTCAATCTTATTTGTTTTACAAATTTAGTTTTCACAAATGAATAACAATGAGAAGATAATTTCCTTCTAATTATAATAAAATTATAGGAATCAATAATAACAAAAATTTACATATTATTAACTAAAAAAATTATTTCAATTCAAGTCAAGTGGGCCAAGGCCCCCTCTGGTCATAAGGAAGCTTTGCTTCTCCATTTAAGCTGGTATTGGTTGCTCAATTTCAACATAATATCAATCATGTCAAACTTTTAGGTTCAACCTAAGTATTAGTCAGGACATATTTAGGTGTCATCATTCAGGTGATTGCTTGGAATTTTCTCCATTAGGTTCATTTTATTATACAGTATAGTATCTGTATAATTTTTACTGTACTTACATGAATTATAGAACAAAATTTGATTTCTCTCTTCTCTTCCTTTTATCATCATCTGTGCATTTCTGTTGATATTATGTTCCATTGGAATCAGATGAGAAAATTGCACTGCTGGGTGCCATACAGTCCCTATTTGAAGGTTCAATGTACACCTTTGTGTTCCTATGGACTCCTGCTTTAAGCCCAAACGGTGAGGATATACCTCACGGTTTCATTTTTGCAACTTTCATGCTGGCTTCAATGTTGGGAAGCTCCATTGCATCTCGATTGATGGCTCGCTCATCCCTCAAAGTTGAGAGCTATATGCAAATTGTTTTTTTAATATCTGCAGCTTCCCTTCTGCTTCCTGTTATAACAAGTGTATGTAGTAAATCTTCATTCCTCCTTGTTTTCTTCATTACGCTGTTAACATAAAAAAGCCTGTAGTAGATAAACTCTTACTTTTGGGTTTTGAACAGTTCTTGATAGTTCCAACTGGAGAGAAAGGTGGAGGCATCTCATTTTCAGGGTTTATCCAGCTTCTTGGCTTCTGTATGTTTGAGGCCTGTGTTGGTATATTCTGGCCATCTATCATGAAGATGAGATCCCAATATATTCCTGAGGAGGCTAGAAGCACCATCATGAATTTCTTCCGCATTCCTCTCAACATATTTGTTTGTGTTGTATTGTACAACGTGAGTTTCTTCCTTACATCCATCATAAAATCACATTTTGGGAAAATGTTATATTGGAATAAGTATTTAACGCAGAGTTGCATGAAGGGTTTTCTTCATGGATCCATGCATTGTCAAAATGCTGTAATGGATAAGTATCAAATCACTTTTTGGGAAAATGCTATATTTTAACATCTTCTTTATCTCTTGCTGCTTGAAGGTTGATGCATTTCCCATCATTGTCATGTTTGGCATGTGCTCCATTTTCCTCTTTGTGGCATCTCTTTTGCAGAGGCGGCTTCTAGTCATTGCCGAAAGCCAAAAACCAAGTAAGTTTTTGGTTGCCTTGGACTCTACTTTCTGCTTGCATATGAAGATGTAATAAGTTGATTTGATTCTGGCTAATGTCACTTTTGAGATTCTGAGACCAAACTATATCAGCACTTTAATTATACTATTCTGGACAAAAAAAAATTGTAAGCGGGAAACTATATTTGTACTTTTTTTCATCTTTAAAGATACCTTAAATAGATTATTATAAGACTCCCAAGTTTACAGCTGCATGTGGTTACTGGTATGCATGTCTGTTGGTTCAAAAACAGCAAAAGAACATACTTAATGGGGCAATAGGACAAAAATAAAAGCACAGTTGCAAACTTGCAATTGGTTGAAATAAAAGATCATGTATAATTGGCTTTTTCCAAATTAGTTCATGAGCAAATTTATATATTAGGCCAAACAATAAAGACAAGTCTATCATAATGTTTCCTCTAGTTCTAAAAATTTGATGTTTTTATCTTCTGGTTGTTTCCCTTACTGTAATTATTTGAAGTGATTTGGTTTATGACTTATGAATGCTTTGTTTCACTGAAGGATCACAAGATTGGACAGCAATGAAAGAGCTGGAAGCAGAGCCATTAAATGCCTAATTGATTTGAGGAATAAACCTCTGGAAATTTTTTGAAGATTGTGGGCAGCCGCCTTTGCTCCTTATGTGCTGTTGGAGCTGTAACTTGGTTAGCTGTTTGCGATCCAACAAATAACGGATGATTGTGGACTAAATCCTACTTGATAAGAGTTGTAGAGTACTTTATGCTGGCTGAGCGGCTGTTGACAGTAAAGAAATGATTTTTAGGTACATAGAACGTATGAAAGTCATTGCTTTAAAATTTTGTCCGACTCTGCTATTGTAATCTGGCGTTGCACTAGTGCTGGATATATCTTTACCGTAGATATTAATGCTAGGACCTTTGTGGTGTCTTTAAGTCTTGACGATTAACAAAAGGTTTTCATAATGTGTTATTTAGCCAGTTATCCTTTACCTCATTTTTTGTCACACTTGAGGAAATATTGCAGAGCAATCCTGTTATGGATCAACAGTTAAGTTATGTATTTTTCTACTCGGATGAAATGGGATTTTCATTGCATATCCGACTCATTTATGGGCATTGTCAATGGCTATTTTTATCTGGAAAGAGTTTTTGTTGATGCTATACATGGATCTCTTGTACAGATACTCTTTGTTTGTACTTCGTAGGCCTAAGCGTAATTGTGATGAACTTACATTGACCAACTCTTTTATAACAAGGAGCCATTAGCAATTGCTTAGCATTCACAAGCCATATTACTAATCCAGGTTGTTCGATGCCTACAAATCATGAAATAGAGAATTCGTACATATTACCTAAAATTGGGTCTCCTGTGAGGAATGAAAATGTGAAGCTCACATTAATCTCATGGAGGAACTAGACTTGCCATACTATCTGGTAATGTACTTCACCTGATCGACAGCTATGTCACCAAATTTCTGATTTTAGACATTGACTTTCCAAATTTGATAAGAGGCCATTGTTTAATGACGCAAAGAATGAATTCATATTGGAGAGTGCAGATGGCTTAACCTTCGGTATCCAACCATGAAGCCTATGATGGAAGACAATCCTAATATATCTATCTTATTCTCACAGTTGAAATGAATTTGAATTCGAGACCACCAATGTTTGGACATCTTATGCAACATCCCCACTTCCTCCTTACAGCTTGTTCCAACCTTTCAGCACCTTTGGAGTAGTGTCAGAGGATGATTGTCTAGCTGGCACATGTGCCATTATTGGCCCAATAATAGTTTTGAATCAATCTACTAATTTACCCCCCTAAACTTTCAATTTTCCATTTACATCCTCAACCCCAGAGTCTAATATCTCACATATGATGCAAAGTAGACATAGGCCTTCCCCATCCATTTCCTTGATATATGTACTTCACGCTATTTAAGTTTTTGACCATCAAAAGGAATAGCATCTTATAGCTCAACTGGGAAGAGGGCAGTCAGGAGAACTAATCATCAAATTCTTCTTTTCTAGTTACGGATATTTTGGCCAACAAGATCTTACCCTTTGGTGTCCTGCTTCACTTCTAAATTTGAGAAAACAAAAGTTGGCTTGAGAGTTGAGAGCAGGCGAAATGGCCAATCTCAGAAGTCCTAAATTCCTGGTCAAGTATGCTTTTGGGTTATTTCTGGTGCAAATCCAGGTCTCCTGCTACCAATTCAAGGTTGGAGATCTAGAGGCTTGGGGTATTCCCACTTCAGCAAACCCACAAGTCTACTCTTTTTGGTCCAAATACCACACCTTCCAGATCGGAGATTCTCTCTGTAAGTTCCTCTTCACTTTTCCTTCTCCCTTCAAGATCTAAATGCCAATAACTATGAATAAATTCAAATGGATTTTTTTTATGCTGTTTGTTCATGTAAGGAGTATTAACCGGCAATCATCATCTTTGTTTTCTCATTATTTCCAGTGTTCTTGTACCCACCTAGTCAAGATTCCGTGATTCAAGTCACAGAACAAAACTTCATCTCCTGCAACCTCACAGATCCACTCTTATATATGAACAATGGCAACTCTTTATTTAACATCACTACACACGGGGTCTTTTACTTCGCCAGTGGGATTCCAGGGCACTGTGAAAAGAAGCAGAAGCTACGAATATCTGTTCTTGGGAATGGTTCAGCTAACTCTCCCTCATATGGTCCCAGTGCATTGCCAGACACTGCAGCGCCCTCTTACCCCACTGTATTTGGGACGATGCCATTGCCACCTTCTTCTTCGCCAACAAACGGATTTTCAATTTTGTTATCTGCTGTTACTGGCGCAGCGATTTTTGCAGTGATCAATAGCTGGGTGTGAAGGACATAATTACCTGGACCCAGATGAGGATCGATACGTACACTCGATTGGTTTTCAGGTTCAGCATATAGATTCATATATTAAATTTTGGTGGTAATTCTTTTCGGTGATTCAAGAGAGAATAAAATGGTGGTTCATTTTTGTTGTTGCTTGTTTGAGCTTCACATCGAGACAAGAGAGTGGTCTGTAATGTACAAGTAAACAAGAAGGCTTTTTAGCCTTTAGTCCAATAAAAAGATGACAATACATAGCCATTTCCATGGACAAAAAGATCAAATTTATTGGCATCCCGACATACACGCCATCCCAGTTGGTGCTTTCTTTTGATTTACCGTCTGCCCCTTTGTGCCGACGGCCCTCCTCTTCTTTACTTAATCTATTTCTCCTTTTTTAACTAAGGAGTAAGATGCTTATTATTATTTATTAGAATTTCACCATCCAATTCTTGTGAGGCAATATGGCATGTAATAATCAACCTTTTGAGACTTAACGGTTCCCACTCAAAAATGGTAGATTTTTGAAGTTAATGATCACGATTCAGCAGTGTGTAGTTTCACTCTTTAGATGAATTTTTAGTGGGTATTGAATTTTGGACCTCTTTCTTAAGAGGTCACTGCATGCTGTGAACACTGTCGGACTGTGAAAGTGACAGGAGAGCTTTCCTTTTTGGAGCAAAGGAGACTTAACAGTCCTATCAAACGATACGCTGAAGGGAGCATTTTAACCCTTATACCCGCTCACTGCAATGCTTTTAATAAAAAAAATTTAGCCCGTAAGCATGGACCTCTTTCCTTCTAAATCAAAATGAGCCCATAAAGCGTCATTCAATAGAAACCCCAAAATGGGCATCAACACACAATGTTGAAAGCTTAAGGTTTTGGGGATGGAGTGTTTGCCATCCGATCTCAAGGACTAGATCCAATAGCAATAATCCTGGCCACCCAATCAGACATTATTAATAATCAACCCGAAATAAAATCCCATTGAAAAACTAAAACGTTACTTGAATCAGCCCATTCGGCAAAAATATTGTATTCAAGCAACTGCAACCAAAATCAACACAAAATCAGCGCCAATTATAGCTCGACTTCTACATGCTCTGCGCTTCTGCCACATCCGTTACAAGGATAGCACAGAACATCATATTCCATTTTCAGAGATGACACATCGTATTCCGTTTTGCGAGATAAAAAATTACGAACCGTGACAAAAGGGTCAAGGATACAAAAATTCCCCCTCAAGTTTCATAGCCTTACAAACTTAGAAACTTGCATTATCACGTACAATCCTAGTACTAAAAACTATTTCAGTACAATGAGATGAAGTTTGGTTAAATGACAGTGCATTCAGCCAACCATATCAGCATCTACACCCACGAACTTCTCTTCAGAAGCATAAGCTGTCTCTGCAGCTCCATGCTCTGCCATTGGAGCTACTGTGGATTTCGATTCTGTCGCTGCATAAGGACTCCTCATCTGAGAAGGTGTAGAGTCCATCTCTATTGCTGATGCCCGTGGAGGAGAAGTAGGCTGCACCGCCACATCTGGATAAGCAGCCTTGAATCTAGCTCGCAGGCCTTCATCAACCAGTCGGACTCCATCCAATTGATTACCAAGGGACATCCACCTATTGGAACATTAAAAGAATGCTATGTAGGTAATATGACAGTGCCCATTTACAACGTTAATAACACAAGCTTATAATGGCAATCTTTTTTTTAACAAGTGAGATGAGTTTAAGTAGCAGAGATCACAAAGGTTTAGAAGGAAAAATCATCATGCTTTAGGGTTATGGGATTCTCCTGAATAAATGACCTTAGTTATGCTAACAATATCAGAAGAAATGATAATTGATTATTTGTCGTGTATGGGACCCTTCTGCTAAGTGATTAATATTTTTCTTCCTGGCAATGTATCTCATCAAATTTAACTCTGCCAGAATTAGTAGATGGGTGCAGTGCTAAATATGGGTGCAGTACTAAATAAATTATCTACTAAAAGAATCTTATGCCAAGAAGCATAACTATAATTCAAGAAACTATACCCAGCATGAGTATTGTGCATGCGAGCAAACAATTCCAGCTTTCTTGTTCTTGGACTTATCCTCTCCAGCATAGGATACATCTGCAACAATTTATTAATTAATAAAGGCTTTACCAGCAATATTGAACTTAAATTATTTCAAAAGCGCTTTAGAATCATAATAACTCTGCGATTGCAATTCCAAGGAAAGCAGGACCTTCAACAGGTACACTAACAGAAGGCCTTAATATGAAATGATGAATTACAGAAGTAACAAGGAACTGCGTTGAACTTAGACATGCATATACAAACCTCATCTGGCTTGCGGCTTGTCTCTCGTACCTCAGCAACAATGACATCGGTATCAATGTTCCTATTTACTTCAGGGTTTCCCTTAATTCCTACGAGGCAGTGCTCCTTGCTATGATTCAGCCAATGTCCTGTACGGCCTGTTCGGATGATTCGTTGAAGCTGATTAGTCTTTACCCAAATCAGTTCCTCAACTCGCTTGTAACCCCAAAGTTCCAAACTGCAAGAGCCGACATGATATGCATAAAATTAAGAAGCTTGTGGTCAAGAGTACCTTGATTTTCTAGCCTTTCAGGTGAAATAATTACTCATTGAGAGGAGTTCAAAATTAGGAAGAATGGGACAAATATAAACATGTACCACTCACGACCAAGCTCCATTGCACGTCCAGTAACCCAAAGGAAAATCAGACCATCAGTCTGTAACACAGGAACATTAAGATTCCGCATTTCATCATCAGCCATTGTCCCATAAGGTAGTTCCATATGAATGTCCCATGGTGGATCAGCCATTATGACTCCAAATTGCCCTAAAATCTCCATTTTAAAGTTGCGAATATCACAATTAATCCATTGTGGTTCACCAAGTTCTACTTCTGAACAATATTCTGCGCGCTGGGGCTTTAATGGTTTTGGTGGAGGAAGAGCTGCCGCGCCCATCATCATAGGTGGCACATCAGAAGTAGGGTCAAGCTCATAATGGACATACTTGCATGTCTATCAAAGAAACAAGAATTATATTACTAAAAGCTAGCAAAGATTTCAAAGTAATGGAAAAGATGAAAAAACATATTATGGCATAGCAGAAAAAAGGAACCCAATGCATGAGGCTCCCACGAAGTTATGCAAATGTTTGTTTGATTTGGTTTGCAATTGATTAATTCAGTTTGGCTCAGTTTTAGGTTTTGGCATTTTTCCCTACTGCATACCCATTCAGACCTCAAAGAAATTATTATATCACATATACCCTTACCAATGTTTTTGTTAAGAAATCAAAGGTGGGAGTGTGGTGGGAGGGGAGGGGGGTGTAAAGGAGGCATCACATGTTAAAGAGATACAGAAGAAGAATAAGAATCACAAAGAGAGGGGTGAGACGAGTTGCAGGAACAGAGAAGTGAGATGGGGCTGTGAAGGAGGTTTCACACATGTAAGACAGAAGGGACAAAAAACCTAATTTCAGCAACATAGCGTGAGTTCTGCACACACACATATGTATGTATATATACTCCTTTTGGCCTTTCAATTATTACTGTTTACACTCAGCCCTAAACTCCATCACAACGATCATAGCATAGCACCTATACTCAGCAAAAATAATTGAAATAGAATTGGGAAAGAAGAATTTTACCTTCATGTGACGGCAAGTGTCTAGAAAAGAACAGTCCCCTTGACTGACATCAGTATGAGGAGCAATAATTCGCCGAAAATGAACCTATAAAAAGTTTAAATATCCAAAATGCAGAAAGCACAGTTTAATGAAGGCTATGGTCAAACCAAAAAGTTAAGTATAAATTAAAAAAGATGCTGGTGCATTTATAGTAAATGAAGCAAATTTCAGTCTACAGATAAGAATCCCCTCTGCTAATCTCCCAAGTACAGCAAGAAACTGTTGGGCCAACCTTAACTCCTTTGGAGATATGTAGCTTATTGTTTGATTAAAAACGACTAGATGCTTTAGGAAGTTTTGTCATTCAATCAATTTACCAATTTCCATATTAGTCCTGCAATCACTTTTTTGTTTTTTCTACATTGCATTCTCCATTTTTGCTACTTTCAACTTTTTCTTATATAATGAGCTGCATATATATAATAAATGGTACTGCCCAGGAACCTATTTATTTTTATTATACAGCTTCAGTCTAAAATTTTACTTAGTTAGCTAATAAACAATAGTCAGAACATGATTCAAACTGACCTTCTCACATGCCATAAAGGAACCAGATTGACGCCTGCAATCCTCTTTTGTTAGAGCAGAACAATACTCCTTCAGTTGAGAGCCACCTTTGGTTTTGAACTAAACGCCAATGACATTAAATGATATGGTAAGTAGCAGGGAAAAAAAACAGGGACGAACGAAAGCTGAAGAATGGAAACTTATAAAAGGATATCTATTCTAAAGTGAATTTACATTTTACACATCATAAAATGGACAATGTAATTTACGTTTTGCTTCTAAATTCAGAATGTTGATGGCCTCTTCTAATTTAAACCAAGAGCTTAAAGAGTCAAGCAACATAGCAAAAAATAACAATTGAAAGTGAAGGCCAGTAATCTAGTACCTTAGCAGCCACAGCAGTCTCTTTTGCAGTAGGTCGATGGATGAGGTCCAAAAGCTCCTCCCCAGTCTTCGATTTCTGTATCTCCATAAACGACTTCTTATTGAGCAAAGCTTCCAAATCCTTCATATCATCCTCCTCAGTTCTCGGCTTCTGCTGCTGCTGCATTGCCAATGGTCCCAAAGGCGGCCTCTGCATCATCCCTCTAGGCCCCATCATCATCCCTCTAGGACCCACCATCCCTCCCCTCGGTGGCCCATTCCACATATCCCCACCAGGACCGCCACCCATCCACATATCTGCCGGGATTGGTCTCACCATCGGCCCTCCCATCCCGAAAACTCCATTATTATTCACATCAAGCCCACCACTGCCGTTGTTACCGCTATTACTCTGACTCTGAATCTGATTTAAATCACCAGAATTTAACGACTCTAATTGCTGTTGATACTGTGCACTTTCAGGCAATTCTTTAACTAACCTATTGCGGTCAATATTCAAGACCATAACTCTGGACTTACCACTGACCACAAATTCCTCCAGTTCAATCCCACGGTTCTCCTCCGCCATGGACCTCAAAGCCATCTCAACCGCGAGAATAGCGCCAGACTCTCCACCCACCTCCCTCAGCGCTGCCTTCTCCGCTGGAGTTGCATTCTGGTCATTCTCCAGTTTCCTCAACACTGTCGAAGAATCTATGGGATCAAACGGCACCCTCTGCAACAAGCACTCGGCCACCATCACCCTCACCACCGACAAAGGACTCCCACTGTCATCAATATTAAATTTGTGATTATTGCCATTGGAGTGTGCCGGTTTAGAGGTCTCAAACTTGGAAGTTGCGGACTTAGAATGAATACCGGGGAGAGGAGTAGAGGGGCTTCTGGGTATTTCGAGAGTTTTTTTAGTTGGGGCAGGGAGAGGGGGGGTAGGGGTAAAGGGTTTGTGATTGAAGGAAGAGACAATTTGGAGAGAAAGGTCGAGAGAGGAAACGATGTTAGGGACGAGAGATTGGAGAGAGGCTATTAGGTCGAGTTGGGTGCGGTGCTGGGTTTCTATGCGAGATTCAAGCTGAGAACGCAGGGTTTTGATGGTGGATGGCGCAGTTTCGTCGTTGCTGGTGTTGGTGCCATCCGATTGCTTCTCCATCGATTTACTTATCTTACCTCGGACTGAGTTGCTGTATTTAGCTGCTTATTTTGGGGGAGTCAGGGAGAGAAAAATGAAATCTTCATTGCGAGGGTTTAAGAGACTGCGAGCGCCGTTTTGATTTTTGCCCACACAACGACGCCGCGTCTTAACTCTGATATATATATAGATTTTATATATTTTAATTTCTATTTTCTTAATTAATAATTTTTTTTTTGAAAAATTAGAAAAACATTTCGATATGACTGAAATGAACTGATGTTAAAATTATTAAATTTTAAAATAAATATTATATAAATTCAACTCTAAAGAAGTTTGGGTTATTAAAGAAAAAACACAGTGAATATTTGAATAAATTGCAGTAGTACTTGAAATTCTTATTTGAAAAAATAATTAGAATATCTCTATCTCTATTCTCTAGCCGAACACTGGGCAACCCTCAACCACAACTCCTTCAGCCGTCGGGCAAGCAGCTAGGGAGCATCCATCAAGGTTGTTTCCCCACCAATTCACACTAATATTTTCTAGCCCCAAGCAAAGATATATTAACACACCCATGAATGCAAGTCCTGCATCTAGTGCTCCTGAAAGAACATAATTATATCTCTGCCATAACTCTGGCCTATATCTATACATAATAAACCCAGAAAGAAAACCTAAAATTATCCAACTAGTATAATTAACTGCTGTAGCTGGCGGCATCATTCCTGTTGCACCCATTAACACTGGCATATTTATAAGTCTAATCCACTCTTGTTCAGGAAACGCCTTTGCAGCTAACCACACAAGAATAGGTGCAATTGCTCCACCTAGGAAGAACCAGTTGATTGTCTCATAAGTTCCTAAATCTCCAAAAATTCTGCGTGGTCCAATCAAACCCCAAATCACAGATGCATCATAGAATACAGTGTCGCTTGGGCAAGTCCATACACTATTAGAAGCTGTTGTGTCACATATATCTGGGATAGTTTCCATCAACCACCATGCTGTGCTCAAATAAGTAAGACATGCAATGATAGTTCCCACAATCTAACCAAAGTTAAAAATAAATTAATTAGAGGAAAACTAAATGGTATGAAAAATGAGAATATAATGTAAAGTATAGACCTGTGCCATGAACATTGTTCTGGGAGGAATCTTCATATAATGCCCAAGTTTAAAGTCTTGCAAGAAAGTTATGGCTTGTGTCATACTTATGTAACCATACACCTTAAAGCACATATTAGCAACTGGATATCCTGGATAGATATATCCAATTATATACTCAGTGATGATGTTCAATCCTGGTGTCTGTCATTGAAATAAATGAGATATGTAATTAAGAAATAATGTGTGTTAATTCATAAAGATTGAGACTTGCAGGTTTTCAATATGTGGATAATATAACAAAATACCTGATTTGTGATAGCAGTGATAATGCCAATGGGAAGAGTAAATACAATGGCAATTCCACAAGCCAGCAAAACACCCCACCATGGCAATTGAAGTTGTTCATTGTAATACTCACAAGAGAAGACGGTGGCTGCAATATTAACCAAAAGGATGCACACAAACCACCACTCAGGAACTTGCTTATACTTCCTCATCAATTTGGTGTGAATGTCCATTTTCCTTTCTTGAAAGCTTGCTTTGCTTTGCTCCCATATCTCCCTATATTTCACAATTGAAGCAAATGAGTAGAATGCGCATTTACATGTAAAATACTTACCTAGAGGCTTGAGCTTAGTACCTTCCATGAAACAGAGCAACATGCATAATTGTGGCAGTAAGTGCAGCAAAACCAACTCCATAAGTCATTGCAAAAAATGTGCTGAGATAAAGAGGTCCTTCCTTCTCATAGGCAGCAATATCAAGATGGAAATGGGGATCAATTATAGCTGTAATATTATACTCCTGGCCTGATGAGGTGAAGAGTTCATCTGAGAAGATGGGGAAGGTTTTGGCCTTGAACACATTAAGCCAATAGCATAAAGGGGTCAAAATGTACATGACAAAGACAAATCCTACAGCCACATTGGCGGTGGCAAACCATGGACTAGCAAGAGGGCTTCCAAGGTAGGAGGAGATGGTGGACCAGTCAATTCCAAGAGCACCAATTCCAAGGCCATAAAGGCCTGAACCCAGTTGTTGTGCCAGGACAGAATGGGGGAATATCCAGCAGATCCATGAAAGGGAAGTCAACATTTGAAAAAGATAGCCTGGGAACACATAATACGCAAAGCTGCATATGAAGGCTATCAGAAAGAATTGGATACGAGTAACACCACCTTTGGCCCTCTCTTCCTTCTCATGCAGAGCTCTGTATCAGCACATATTAAATTATTTTAATTATTAGACGAGATTAATTTCAAAATTTTTTAAATAAATGTCATTTCTTTATTAAATAATAGTAATAATAATTTGTTGATATGGAACGTGAAAAGAATCTATATAGCTTTTGTGATTTTTTGTTTTTTTATAGTTATTAAAAAGAATATACTTTTATGATTAACGGCTACTTTTGTAAATATAAGAAAAAAGCTTTGTCTACTTGAAAATGAAGAACCTATTCTGACAATTTGAATAACAATAGCTTGTCTACTTGAAAATGTTGACGTGCATTAACATATACCACAACCATTCCCTGAAAGGGACAAAAATCAGACATTATATATTTATATATTTCCTTTTCCCTTAAAATTATCTCTTTTAAAAATCCTGCCAATCCTCAATATTTATCCAAAGTTTAAGGTAATGATAATGATGATGATGATTAACGTTCTGATACGAGTAAATCCCAGATATTTTTTTAGTTCTTTGTCTCTGGAAGAAGAAGAAGAACCAGAAAGCATAAACTCATTGCAGATGAAAAATACCGGAACAATGAAACTTGAACAAGATTTGTTGGCCACCACATAGCTGCAGGTTCCACCAGGTACCTCCTAAAGATCCCAGCCCATCCAAACCCCAGCACCTACCATTCAAACCCCATAATAAACAAATACTGATTAATGAATTGTAAACTACCGATGATAAGAGCAGGAACTAACCTGGGTTGTAATAATAACAATCAAAGAAACAAAGAACGTGATGTGCTTCTTGTAGAACATCTTAACAACAGTAACAATATGAATGGCGTAGACACTTCCAGCTCCAGAGTTGGCAAAGATGGTGATAAGAACATGTTCTTTCACATTGAAAGGTCCAGGATTCAAGCTGAATTCCCAGCGAGTCCCCATGAAGAATACCCTATCTGTGACCTTTGCAGCCATTAGTTGGCCGAGGGGCACCACTGCTATCTGTGCAGAGATGGCTGTGATTGATAGAGGCTCTGTACGGTACCAAAAGAACTGATTGAGAAATGACAAGAGGACACAAGAGATGGTTCCCAAAACCCACATTCGAAATGTAAGGACTGGCAGAGAAGGGTCATCTGTGGTTGGTACGGTTAAGGCAACTTGTTTGATTGGTGAGTTCTCTTCTGTTTCTTGCAGTTGTTGGATCCCTGATTTATAATTTGCTGCTATGGCTTCCGATGATGAGGAAGATGAGGGGATATTATTAGGACCTTCATTGTTCTCATCCTTTGTTACTGTAAAAATCAATAAACACCCAAAAGATTGAAAGAACAATTAGTTATGAGCGTAGTTTGATTGGAGATGAAGAAGTAAAAGAGACTTACTTAGAGGGGTTCTTATCTCATGTGTTCCTTCTTCCATGGATTTTCTTTTCATTTCTTTCAGGGTTATGGTCTCAACTATTAGCTGTTGCTTCTTTCAGTAGATCCCATATAAATGTGGTTGTTTCCTTGGTTATATATATTAACAGCACAAGTAATATTCAATGTTCTTTTTCGCTATTTGCCAAATAAAGATGTAACCCATCTTTTGTCTTGGCACAGTGCCTTTTTTAGTAATCCCAATTGGTGAAAATGTAGGCTGGAAAGTGTATAATGAATACAGGTTGGAGGCTGAAATTAGATTTTCTTGGATGGATGGGTAAGTGGGTTTGACATATTCCACAAATGAAGTGTGTGATATTAGAATGTTAACTTTCTTGGTTTTGGCCATACCAAACAAAGAAGTTAGAGCATGATTTTCCCAAACTAACATCATATTTTTGAAAGGTCTACTTGTGGGTCAAAATGGTTGTTGGAAGACCAGATGGATAGATACCTTAGGATTCTAAGAGGCAGATATCATTGCTCACTCATCCACCACCACTTCTTACTATTCTGGTTTTCAATATTATATATGTTCTCTTTGCATTATTATATAAATATATGTAATATGTTACATGTGATTGATATAAAATGGATAAAAATGTGATTAGGATATTAAATCATAATAATGTGCAAAGGGCAAGCTGTGGAGGGAAAAGGACATGCACAGCTGGAATAATCAATGATCATCATCATCATGAATAATAAATAAATGTTTTTGATAATTTAGTAAACTCTACTATTATGGTGATTTAAGAGTGAGCATTAAAATTAGTCAGTTCCTTTTTAACGAGGAGATGATGAGGTTGGTAATCACCTAAAATTTGATGGTTTGGTTAGTTACGATGAGAACCATCAATAAACAAACTCTTGCTAGCCAGGTGGCAGCTTTGCAATGGATAATTTTTAAAACAAAAAAAATAAATAAAAAAGACAATGGTTACTTCTGTAATTTTTACACAATCCAGTGTCCAATTTCTTCAAACTCCAAAAATGCTACTTGTCATCTTTCTGATCAGTCACTCACCGAACAGGGGACGAACTTAACCCAGAGCTTTCAGAACCCTAAAGCCTAAAACTTTCTTCCATTAACACCTTCTGTCTTACTCATCCATGGCTCAGGGAGCAGGTTTGTTTTTTAACACATTACACATCATTGCTCTTTTTAATCACTCTCATTATTGAACTAATTCTTTACATTTTTTGATGAGATGATCGCTATGATACCCAATTCATATAGCTCCATAAAGTTCAATTCTTTTGGTTTATGATTCAAGTGCCTCTCTTTAGAGAAGTTGTCTCAATTTCTCGTTTGTTTTTTTTTTTTTTTTTTACCTGTTTCTGGGCTCTGATCATGTGTCATTTCCAATTGGGTGTTTTTGTTTTCGCTCCCTTGGAATTTTATTGTTTCTGCTCATTGTTAAAATCCTCAATTCAAATTTTGATCTTTGGTCTTCTTTCGCTGCTCTACTTTGTCTCTGATGCAGATGTTTTGTCAATGAGAAGTTAAAATGATGTGTCGTATAGCTGGTTGATATAAAAAGTAAGTTTCTGTTCACCTTTAGGTATTTCATGCGTTGTTGATTCATTTTCTTTTTCCGATGGACTAATGCTGTTTGTGGCATTTGGATCTTTCTTCGATTAAAGGAACTTAATTTGGAGGAACTGGTTGGTGGGTGACTGCTGTTGAATTGGCATCAATGGAGGAGTTGATTGGGCCAAGATTGTACAGTTGTTGTAATTGTAGAAACCATGTTGCCCTTCACGATGATGTCATTTCCAAGGCTTTTCAGGTGAAGCTTAGAGCTGATTCTAATTTAGGTATACTTTGTATTGAACTTTTCTTTTTTGTGTATCAACTGACAACAAGAAATCACTATCAAAAGTGAAAGAATAAGGGGAATGACTATTAAATTTACAACAGAAGGACTCCAACAGATGAAGAACCATAATGAGGCTAATTTCAAAGATGATTATGATTGAAGGATTTGATTTGTATTTACTCCCAAGAATTTTGTATAGTTTAACCTATATGATCCACTGCAGCTTTTCTTGCGTCCAATAAATTATCATATTATGAATCTTAGGGAAGACACGGTCGGGCCTTTCTGTTCTCTCATGCCATGAACATTATGGTTGGGCCGAAGGAGGACAGACAGCTAATGACTGGCCTCCACACAGTTGCTGATGTCTATTGCTGCGACTGTCATGAGGTGCTTGGCTGGAAATATGAACGAGCTTATGAGGAAACACAAAAGTACAAGGAAGGGAAGTTCATACTTGAGAAGTCCAAAATAGTAAAGGAAAACTGGTAGCAGCATTTCTGCAGCACACCTCATTGTCTCGGTGTAATGCTACTACATATTCATGTTGTCTAGGACCAGAAAAATCTCATCAATTGCCAATATTCTCTCGCTGTTCTTCGATATGTATTCTTGCTGTGGATATTTATGGATTTTTTTAGTTTGTCAATAAATTGTGAATAATTCTGTCATGTTGTCGATTGTTCTTCTGAATTTGAACTTTAGCCCCTAAAAGGAGTTGTTTGGCGCAACTGTCATGGAATAGTAATACTGGATTTCGGAAGTGTTTTCATGACTAACTAGATTGTTCCTCTCTTCACTAAAAGTGGAAGTAATGGAGTTTGGCAATTTGCCTTAATTTTTAGAGCAGACTTATCACCTGTTCTATGATAATTCTACAAAAATGCAGATCATCTAGTGATTATTGAAATAGGACTTTGTCACTACCAATTCCATGTGTGTTTGTCCACAGCTTGGACACATTATATGGGACTGATAAAGAACTTCCTAAAATCAAATGAGGATGACATTTTAATAATAATGGGCAGCTTGCCTGAAGTGATATGCTAAATAATTTTAGTCGACAGAAAAAACAAAAACTTCGTACGAGAACTTATTATGTGTTTTAAACCCATTTGAGAATACATTCAAATGCTGAATATAACTGATATAAGTTTGTTTACATTGAAAACTTAAAAAAGGAAAAAATACGAGTGCACAGGGAATTGAAATAGGAAGCAACTTAAGTAACAGGGTGAAGAAGAGCCGACTGAGGTACTATCAGGCTTTTTGTGGTGTAAAAATTTGAATGCCCAAGTATATTAACATGGAACATCTTTCTTGCTGAATTGCTGTAAATTTCATTAGTGCAAGAGGGTGATTTTGGCCAAGTTAGAAGATACTTTTCTTCATAAAGCTGCGACCATGCTCTCTTTCTTGCTTGAAAATCAGTGGAAGTACAAGCACGATGTGTATTCACGAGTACTTGGAGAATTTTAGGTTCAATTGACAAGAGGAAATCCCTTGTTCATCAATTCCTCGGAGGGTTTGCCTTGCTGCCTTGATCAATCATAACCTAGGGTAGAGTTCAAAACTCTGGAGCCGCCATCTCTGGATAGTATGTGTTGTTCTTAGATCTTTGTTGGAAGCTCATTATATCTGCTGCACTTGATGCTTTGTATTTAACACAACATTTCTGGAATATCATCCACATTTGACATATGATGTTTTTAGCAGTTGGTATTGCACTTGTTCTCTTAACAGGAGGGAGAAATGGATACATTCATGTTCATCGCTTCAGTAATGCTTCTTGGCATCGTTGTAGTCAAGTGCTACGGTGGTTCTATATCTGCTGTTTCTTCCGCTTGGCATTTGCTGTCCGTTCATTCAAGCCGTCATCGGTCAAGGTGATGAACCTTAGACCGCTACGCATGTACCGACCTAGTACTTATCACCCTTACCACCATTAGTAGAAGCATGAAAATGCATTTCGTAACAATCCTAATATTCCAGGAAAAAGAACAGCATAGGGTTGGAATGTAAAGTTTTCATGCTTCAACAAAGTCGTCTTTCACTTTCAGCATTGCAAACCTTTTGAATTATTAATCACTGGGTTTCACCCCATTTCTTCTAACAATAATAAGGGACAGCTAATAATAGCATTTCTCCAATTAAATATATGTGCACAATTAGCAAATCATTATTGCAACCCCAATTTCAACCCTCAGCTACTTTTCTTTTGATTGAACTTTTGCATTAACAGCCAAACAGCCAAACAGCCAAAGAGCTATCTAGCCTGACAGACTATCATTGCTAATGAAAGCTTAAATTGGAACGAGAAACACACCAAAGTACCCTACTTTCGTGTTCCATTTTCGACTACTCTTTTATCCCACTACTTGGCATCACACCTCTAGTTCAGCTCCACAAAAAGGCTGGCTTGTGGATGCAATCCGGCTTCTTTCAAAGACAGCGAGAGTTTTTCTGAACCGTACACAACCCGTGGAAAATTTGAGACTAGGCTGTACATATCAACCTCTAAGAAACCCAACGAATCCACATAATCATATAGAGACTGGATAGTGGTAGTACTGTGGAACCTTCTTTCTTTCCGTTCTCCAGTTGGGAAGCGTACCAAAACCTGATTGTTGGAGCATGAAAATGATAATTAGTTCTTAAACATTCACATCTCAAACTTAGGAATTGTAATATGAAAAAGCTCAATGCCTCAATCAATTTTAAACACAACTGATTAACAAACACCCAAAAAAAAAACCTTCTACAAATACTGATTAGAAAAAAGCATATACTGTAATGATCAACACTATAACATAAGTGCTGAGGATTTACTTGAGTAACATCAGGTCCTTTCTCAGGTTCAGCACCAAGTGATTGGCCTTTCTCCTCCCGCATTCTAGCCAAAGCAGCCTCTCTTTCTGCAGCCTCACGTGCTGCTCTCTCTTTAGCTTCTTCTTCCTCCTTGCGCTTCCTCTCAGCTTCAGCAGCTTCCCTCTCTAAACGTTCCTGCTCCTCTTTCCTTTGCCGTTCCCTGGCCTAATATGACAAAAACAGGGCCATGAGGACCAAGAGAATGGGAGGGGAAAAAAATCAATGAGGAAATCATCAACCACATACTTCATAAGCTTTAGCAAACTGGAAGAAAATCAAAGAGAACATCATATCTGGCATATACTATAACATGACGGATTAGAAAAAAAAGAAACTACTTGTAGAGGAACATACTTGATCAGCTTCAAGTGCTGCTCTATAAGCAGCATCTTGTTCCTCCCTTAAACGCATGTTGTTTCTTCTTTCTTCAGCTTCAAGTCTTGCAGCAACAAGGACAGGTGCACTTTCTTCAAGCACTCTCTGTAGTATCAAGAGCATTTCTTCAGGAGATTTTGGACCCTCAACCTACAGAGCAAGAGAAAAACAACAACCTTGTCATGTAAACTATGAAGAGATTAACCAGAACCATGTTTCTTTTGTAATCTAGCCAATCAAACTAATAAAGCAGTAGAAAATGACTATCAACAACTTTCACCAACCATAAGCAGCACTTCCTCAAATAAAATAAAATGGTAGAACAAATATAAGGAATAAAGCCAAATGAAAAAGAAGATAATGCTAGACTGCAATACAGTTGCAAAATTTAACCTGAAACCTGACTCTCATTGGTTTTTAAAGACAAGAGAATAAGGTTATTTGGGACAAGTGGAAAACTTAAAAGGCACCCCTCTCAACCGAGCTTTAAAAGATTAAAAAGACTTCATAATTTACATTCACTGCTAAGACCAATCAATTCCACAATTTTCAGAATACCACGCCTTCCTGCCAAACCTCAAATCACCTTTCTGTTTAAAGTAATTCAGTCACAACACAAACGCTTTACATTATTCCTTCCTAGCAAATGGGGAAAAAACCCTTATTCATTCGCAAAACTTGCAACCATGAGCTTGTAGTACCAGCTGTTCCTATGAAAATGGAAAAAATCTCCAAAATGATTAACATTTTTATCATGTTCATCTAACAAACTAGCGTTCGGAAAAATCATACTTCAAGCACTAAATCTGTGCCCCCATCTTCAAAAACTCCACGTACCAAGAAAGGATTGAGTAGAGATACTACTACACCCAAGGATATATATCCATATTTAAAGAGATACTACTACACCCAAGGATATATATCCATATTTAAAATCTTTCCTTCAAATTGATCTCAAAAGGTTAACATAAGGTAATTACTCAACCCCACAGCTACTTCATTTTCGGAGAAGTGTTACATTCCAGAATTTCCCAGACAACCAATCAAACTATTACAGTCCAGCATATTAGCTTCAGTAAATAAAAGGCAGGCAACTCTATGAATATTTGTTTGATCCTCGTTGGACTGCATGCTATTTTTTCAGATCAAGCATTCAAAAAATTTTTTAATCAGTCTATTTACGAGTTATTTCAGTTGTTTTGGGCAGGCATGCGCACACAAGCACATTACAAATTTTCAAATCAAAATATGATTCAACTAAGAAGCAAAATACAAGGATATGGAAGTTCCCATTCCATATTGGATAACAGATACTTCAACATCAATTAAAAAAGAGTGGGACAATCTAACCAGAATACAGCACTGCAAAACAAAAGGATGAAAACTCATTACCTGTAGAAGCAAAGCGATCCTTTGGTTTGTGGCAGGCATAACCACCGCACAGAACGGATATGCAGAAGCTTTCAAGCTATTGCTCATCTTAAATCCTTCACTAGCTCTAATGCTTCCTCCCCAGGCCAGGAAATTCTCATTCACAAAGGCAGTGAAAACCTCTGAACACAGAGTCCTCTCACAAAACACAGGTGTGTCTGGATGATCTGGGGAATGCAAATACACAAACAACAGTTTATAGGCGCTCCTCGACCTCTGTAAGGCATCCATGAATCCTTCAGGGACAAAATTCGGTCTTCTAGAACCATAATCCCTTTCAAATACCGATACAAAGTCCATCGCCTCTCTTGCTGCGGCCGGCACCGAAACTAATCGGGAAGAAGACTCCCCATTCCGACCCGCACTTGGTCCAATCCCGATCATCCCAAGCGAATAAGACAAAATACCACCAGCAGCCCATAAGCCAAGGCCAAAGGC
>CAOGCB010480818.1:0-11165 GCA_948266635.1 Cnidoscolus chayamansa | reverse complement strand
GAAGCACAAGCTTGTGTGAAAAATGATGCTGTCACAGTGGTAAAGTTTCTAAAAGCCTTATTTGCCAGATTTGGAGTTCCAAGAGCAATTATAAGTGATGGAGGTACTCATTTCTTGAATAAATCATTTGAAAGCCTTTTGAGGAAATATGGAGTGCACCATAAGGTATACACCCCATATCATCATCAAACTAGTGGACAAGTAGAAGTATCAAATAGGAAACTAAAATGGATCTTGGAGAAAACTGTAAATTCATCTCGTAAGGATTGGGCTTTAAAGTTGGATGATGCACTTTGGGCGTATCGTACAGCATTTAAAACACCAATTGGAATGTCACCTCATCACCTTATTTTTGGAAAAGCATGTCATCTGCCAGTAAAGTTAGAATATAAAGCCTTTTGGGCTATTAGATTTAGAATATAAAGCCTTTTGGGCTATTAGATCTTTGAATTTTGACTTAGCTAAGGCAGGGATACATAGAAAATTGCAATTGAATGAACTAGACGAAATAAGATTGCTGTCATATGAGA
This sequence comes from Cnidoscolus chayamansa, assembly GCA_948266635.1. Taxonomy (NCBI): domain Eukaryota; kingdom Viridiplantae; phylum Streptophyta; class Magnoliopsida; order Malpighiales; family Euphorbiaceae; genus Cnidoscolus; species Cnidoscolus chayamansa. The sequence goes on along the minus strand of CAOGCB010480818.1, from coordinate 10,635 downwards.
ATGCCAAATTGTATAAAGAAAGAACAAAGAAATGGCATGACGCAATTATTAAAACCAAATAATTTAAGACATGAGATAAAGTGTTGTTATTTAATTCAATATTAAGATTATTCCCTGAAAAATTAAAATCAAGATGGAGTGGACCTTTTGAGGTTGTGCGAAATTTGCACAATGGAGCAGTAGAATTGAAAAATCTGACGAATAAGTCAACTTTCATGGTCAATGGACAACATTGCAAATTATATTTAGGTGAGAAAAGTGATTTTCAAACTTAAATATGTGTAACTACTGCAATGTAGGTTGTACAGTTTAGTGTTTGATTAAAAGAAATAAAATAACTAGTGTTTTTTTTATTTGAGTTTGAGTGTTAATTGTTTTGTTTTGCCTTGATTTAGTTTTATATGTCTTTTACTTATTGTTTTTCATAAATCCAAGCCAAATTAAGGCTTCATACACATTAACCAATGAATTTTTGCAAGATTTGGAGAATAAACAAGTGTTGAAAAATTTAGTAGAGGAGAATTCGCGAGCGCAAAAGAACTGGTTGTGAGGGCGAAAAGCACCATTTTTCAGGCAGAAACTTTTTGAAGAAATTCGCGACCGCGAATTGGTGGAATATTCAGACAGAAACTTTTTTACACAAAGTCGCGATTGCGACTTAAAATTCGCGAGCGCGAATTGACATAAAAAGGATACAGTAACTGTGCTTCATTTGCTCACGACGAGACTTCAGCCGAGCGAACGCGAGGTCTCGTGTAACAAGGGAAATTTGACAAAGTTGCGACCGTGACAAGAAATTTCGCGAGCGGGAAAAGGGCCAAAAATCAGACATAAAGTACATTCATCAAGTCGCGAGCGCGACATCTTAAGTTGCGAGCGCAACTCATTAAACGACAACTTTTTAAGATGCGTCTGTTCATTGGAAAGTCGCGATTTTTATTTCCCTAACTTCCCAACGCGACCTATTATAAGAGTCTACTACCAATATCTTCCCCCTTACCTCCAAATCCTTCATTTCTCTCTCAATCACAGAACATTTCTCTCTAAATCCCAAACAAAACCCTAGAAATCTCCACCTTCCCTCATGACAACCGACCTGCATTATTTCCCTACTTGATTTTCCTGCCTTATCTTTTTCTGTTTTCATCATTTTCCATCACAAAGATGCCTTTCAAGAGACGAGCCCAGAGAAACATTCCAACAGCTTCAATGGCACCAGAGGCCGGACATTTGGCAGAAAAGTATGGTGCTCCATTTCTCATTCTCACAGATGAAGAAGGTAAAAGATATCAAAAACTGTCTCAATCTACATTTTCACATATGTATGTTATAGATAGGACATTTTTACAAAGCACTGAAATGTTAGACAAAATTGAAAATTACTTGACAGTGCTTCATTTAGACAAGTATGAAAGGTTGAGAATGTCTGATTTTGAAAATTATACACTTGAATGCCTCACAACCTTTGAATGGGTAGATGAAACTGAAACTGCAATTAAGTTTAGGCACAAGGGTGAAGAACTCACCCTAGATTACGATAAATTGCACCAATGGTTGGGATTTCCCACCATAGATTTCGACTTTAAGCCATCAGGATGGAAAGCATCCGTAGTTTGGGAGCAATTCACTGGCCAACCAAACTACAATGCGAAAAATGCTGGTAACAAACGGCTTAAAGATGAAAGTTTGCTGTATTTATATAAATATTTGTGCTATTCTTTGTTTGGATGGGTGGAAGCCACCAAAGTCCAAACAAAGGATTTGTTTATCTTAGAATGTGTTTTGCAGGATAAAACAGTGGATGTTGCAGGAATTATGTTTGATGCTCTTTTTAATGCTTCGTGGAACAAGGGAAAAGCCACATTGGGGGTAAGTGGAATTGCCCCCATTTTAGTACGTGCTGCCAGTATGCCTCTTCCACCACCCCGTTCACAACCGCAAGGGGATGTATGCCTTTTAGAAGGTGCCTTCTTGAAGAGGGCAGGGCTAGTGGATGAGTTGCAGGACGGTGACTGTACCATCTATAGGTGGAAAATGTGGGAGCAACGCGTTGGTGTGCAGGAGGGTACTGTTGGTCCTTCAACCGTTCCATCGATGCCACAACCTAGAGTTGATTAGGGAGAAGCCCCTGCAGCCTCTTCCAGAAGGGGTGATGATGAAGAAGAAGAGATTGCTGGTTGGAGACAAGTGCTTCAAAGAGTTGAAGGCTTGGAAGAATCACATCATGCCTTGCAAACTCAGGTTGCAGGCATGGACATAAAGCTTGATATTATGCACAAGGAGCACCGGAGCATGACAAGGAAGTTGATGTCCTACTTCCGCAAGCAGAACATTGAATTTTCACCATCGCCACCGAAATCCGCTGAAGAATAGGTTTTTCTAACCCTTTTTGTTTTTGTTTTGTTTTTTAATTTTGTTTTGTTTTTTTTCTGCATTTTGTTTTTGTGTTGCATTGTTTTTTTTTGTTGTTTATCTCTTTTTCTTAATTCACATTGTGGAATTTAAGTGTGGGGGAACTGCCTGCACAATTATATGCTGTTAAGTGAGAAAAAGAGACTAAGTCGCGACCAAGAACTTAGGATTTGCGACTGTGTTTTTGCCTTAGCAGTTTCTGCTTGATTCTGGGCAAAATTCGCGAGCGCGAATGCTTAAGTCGTGACTGCGACTCATGTTTTGAGGTTTCTGTGTTCGATTGTGCCAAGTCGCAAGCACGAATGGTACCTTCGCGACTGCGACCTTATGTTGTGTTGTTTGTCTATGTTACTTTGCAATTGTCATTAAAAACTTCCATTCTTAAGTTCTTTAAATAGATGATTTTAATGTTTATTAGATTATATGCTTGTTGCATTTGAGATTATTAAATATATTATAAAGGTTAGAACTTTGTTTGAAAAATGAACTTATTTTGAAAGTTGAGTATACCATTTGAAAGACATTTACCAAAATTTTAAAGTCTTTAGTTAATTATCTAGACAATATTTGGATATGGAATAGCTTTACATCCTTACCTTGTACATGAAAATAGAAAGGAAATGGAAACTTAAGTTTTTCTATGTGTGTTTCAAGTCAATAAAGGATGAAGGTATTGAGAGAGAAAAATCGAGTGAAATGAAATAATGGAAAACTGTTATGACAAAAGGTGAGAAGTGGTATGGAGCATAAAATGCAACCACTTTTAAGGTTTTTCTATGTTAGTAAAAAAAAGGAAAAGCAAAAGTGCAATACTATGACATAACACAAGAGATGAAAAAGGTGAGAAAGTGGTATCGAGCATAAAATGCAACCATTTTTAAGTGACAAAAGGTGAGGAGTGGTAAGGAGCATAAAATGCAACCACTTATGAGTGTTAGAAATAGGTTACCTAAAAATGTCTTGAGATGAGAAACAGTACATGTGAAATACTAAGTGTCCTAAGTACTTTTTTATTTCCTATTTTAACACAAAGGAAAGTTATTCATTCCATATCTTAGTTTGGTTAGATTCTTAACTTTAGATTTTGTTTGCTACAGTCTTCCACATGGTATGCTTTACTTGAACACTTAGGTTCATTTTCAATATTATCTTGATCTTGATAACATGTCTTCAAATAATTCAAATGGATAAGTAAAATATAATTTGTCACACATAATCCATAAAAGTTTATTGCATCTCTAGCATTATTTTGCTTAGGGACAAGCAAAAGCTTAAGCGTGGGGGAATTTGATGGCATTGTCAAAGTAGCATATTTCATTGTGTTATTTTGTGTGATTTTGTGTGTTTGTGTTATGTTTTATTTGTTTTCTTGTAGTTTGGGGTTAGAAATCTTGCAGGTATGAAGTCAAGCCTTGGAATGTGCATATCAAGCAAAAAGTGGATTGAAATGGTGAAATATGGGGCTAAATGTGCAACTCAGGAGAAACTCGCGAGCTCGACTTATTTCCTCATGGTCGCGATTTGGACCACAACCGAGACAGTAACTCTGGAGAGAAAGTCGCGAGCGCGACTTTAATCTTCACGATCACGAATTGTGCCAGAAATTAGACAGTAGCTTTTCTGATCAAGTCGCGAGCGCGACTTCCATTTGCACGGTCGCGACACGGCATCCAGCAGTTGTAGAACTAAAGGCTGGTCGAGGAGCCATGTTGCTTCAAGGTGTCTATTCGGTGACAGTTGCTAAAACCGGCCAGAAACGACCCCAACTGATCCACCAACTGCATCTACAACTTCCAATTTCAATTCTCTATAAATGTACATCAAGGGAGCAAGAAGTGAGGAGGGAGAATCTGATATAGAACATTTTCCAGAGACAGTAAAACTCAAGACATTTTCCAGAAGAGGCGAGAGTCCTTCCAGTGATCAAGCCCAATATCAAATCAAGAGATTCCTCGAGGTGCGACGCCCTCATAGAGGCGAGAAGTGATTGTCTTTTGTTAATCTTCTTCTTGTTCATTAAAATCTCTTGTTTGTTATACTTAGATACTCTTATCAAAACTAGCATTGTACAAATGTGGATTTTATGAATGAAATGATTCTTGAAGTTATGTTATTGATTTTTCGTTTGATTATTAATGGTTTGTTTGTTCTCAGAAGGAAATGAAACATTCCATCTCAATAAGATAGCATTTATTTTAAGCATGATAATGATTAAAATAAAGTGCATGAAATATGTTTAACTTATTTTGACAGGAATTAATTCTAACTTGTTGAAATAATCAAAATGCAAGTTTTAGGTTAATAATTTGTTAAAATAAGGAATTGAGTACATCTAGACGTAGATGTATTATATGCTTTTAATACAGGCCGAGAGGTTGGTTAAAATTTTATGAATGCACTTAAAAACATTAAGTTCCTAAAACCCGAGTTTTGATTAACGGAAAGAATTTAAAAAGGCATGATCCATTCTTTTGAGTTGCTGTATCTCTGAAATTAAATTAAGTTTAAAGTTACTATTTTAATTTCTTATTAGAATTAGACAATTATTTATCAATTTATTGTTTTGTTGCAAACACGACATAAAATGAGTAATAAGTGGACATAACACGTTTCTCGTGGGAACGATATTTTTATTACTACATTGTGATCCGTATACTTGCGGGTTATCAAGCAACATGATGCATTTGGTACAAGTGTTGCATTTACATTTCTGAATATCGTAACATATGTAATATTTGGATGTGAACCAGTAAACAATAATTGAGAAGTTTACGGAATTGTTATTGACTCTAATAAGTTTAGGTGGGATACTGGATTAGTATAAGGGTATTAGATGCCACATAGAGATTAGTAGTATTGCCTACATGTTCATATAGATTTTCGGGGGATATAGTGAGATACTCCACATGGACTGGCCTGTTGTGCCCTCCACCTATATTTTATTGGTTTCGGCCCTATCATTTTAGCACTTTGTGCCTTATATGTTATTGGCTTCAACCTTACTATTTTATCACTTTGTGCCTTATATGTTCTTGGCTTCAACCTTATAGTTTTCTCTTGTCTAGTAGTTGATCCTACTAAAATGTTTAAGGGCCACAAAGATTAAACACAAAAATGTGTTATTGTGATTGTTTATAGCATCTATGTATTAAAATGTTATATTATGAATTAAAATAACATGACATAAAATGATATGGAATGAGTCGATATAAATTGAATAGACATGTTATAGTATGACGTGCAATGACATGAAATGACATGATGTAATGTGAAATAACATAATATGATTGATATCATGTGAAATAATATGACATTATATAGTATTACTTAAAATGACAAGGAAGCCTATATCATATGATATAATATGAATTGGTATTACATAATATGATACATGATGCTATGAATACACCTTGTGACAAAAGTACTGGAAATAGAGAAAAAAACTACAATAGCGGTATATGTTTATTTCTTATGTTAACCTGTTCATGATAATATAGTTGACATGATAGAGGTGGATAATATGTGAAATATAACTATGATAGTAAATGAGTGATATATTATTATATGACACGTAATGATTTTGTATGACACATAATGATTTTGTATGATATAGCATGACATGTATAATGCTATTTGACACAAAATGTATATATTATGAGATGACATGAATGATATGGTGTTATATGACATAAAATGATTTTGTATGGTATATTATGCCACCACATAGTACTACTTGACAAATATATATGTTATGAGATGACATGATAAAGTATGGCTATATGATCACATGAGTTCATAATATATCGTAAAGGATGAATCATACAAGGAAGTTACAATTCTTTAGTGTGCTTTTATGATTATATACACATGTTGTTTGATAGAGGTAAAGGTTATATGGTAACTGGATATGACATAATATATAAGTTATAACATAATACATATGATATGATATGACATTCATACATATGTAAAATGATATGATCTACACACGATATGATAAGATATATACATGTTATGACTTAGCACACATGGTATACACCTAATATGCCATGATAGACATGATATCATAAATGTGAATTGATTTAGTAGGTACGTGGTATGTGTAATATGATATAATAGACATATAAAATGACACTATAGGCACATGATAGCAAGTGATATACATTTGACTCGACATGTATATATGTTATAGAATACACTTATTATGCTATAAAATATATGATATGCATAATATAGCATGATTCTCATATGGATATACATGATATGCCACCATTAAATGATAGAAAATGATATATACCAAAAATGATATGTCTTGAATAAAATTGATAGGCCAAATGACATGAAAAGCAGTTATATGAGACAACATAACAGACTCTTAAATGAATTCAAAATAACCACAAGTTGTCAATACTCATAAAATATATAATAACATATTTGAAAGATAAATAATAGACACATAAATGTAGCACGATACACATGTATAAGATGGAACTAACACTTAGATTTTATAGAAAACACAATATTTTGATATGAAACATGTTATAAGTTATATACATATAAAATGATAAAAACGATTGTTAAAATATTATTAGAATGATGGAAAAGAATATGAAATGGATGATGACACATAAGTACAAATTATAGTTTTGAGATATGAGTTACATGATTGTAAGTATATACTTATTTATGTTTGTAAAATTATATAAATATGCTTTTCTTAATAGTTATAAAGTTAGTGTTGTACTTGTTTGTAAATGTATGTTTTCTTTAATGTATTTTATATACTCACTGAGTGTAAGCTCAGTGCATTGGTTTTTAACATGCGTAGGTTAAAGGCGTTGAAGAAATAAGAGAGTCATCCAAGGATGCACAACAACATAAGAAAATTATTAGAGTCAATTCTTTCTAGAGCTTTGACATTTTGCATTCTTTATAATTTTGGTATATACATAAAGTCTGTAAAAGATATATAAAGAAAAATGCGGTAGAAGAGAATGTGATGATAGAAATGTATATATAGTTATTTGTAACGGGGATAAAGAAATAAGTTAAGGTTCTGTAGAAAGGGAAAAATCATATAGGATATTTACGAGTTAAGGATAGTGGCTAAAAACCATATATAATAATGAAGAAAGAAAAAAATAGTGCAAGAATAGGCACACTAAGATACAACCTCACATAATAACAGTAAACAATAATAAAATAGTCAATAGTGCGTCCCACTTTAGTCACCATAGGTCCAAGTAGGGTGCTACAAAAGGGTAAAGTGAACATTATAGAAAAGAAAACTAACTTCTCAAAGAAAACGACATAAATACCAAATATTATAAACAACAAAAAATATGAAACCAACGATAAAGATGTAATGACAATCCCTTAAAATCGAAATCAGTTGAAGATGTATTATGCTCAGCCAACCACGTCATATAATATGGTATGCTAATGGTTATTGCTTGATAATATATGTATTTCCTTTTCTTTTTCTTCTTTTCTTTATTTCAAAGTAGTGGTAGAACATGCTTTGCACTTAAAAACCTAGTAAAAATTTCTTCACTCTCTCAATCATTGAATTATCAATTCATATATTTTGTTTATCATCTGTATGTTATCTTTTATTGGACAAAAATTTACGTTGTAGTGACTTTCTTATAAAGAATCCAAACTTTGTAATTATAATTAATTATGTCATGTAAAGTAATTTGAACTATTTTTGTTGGAAGTTTGAGCTTTTTACACTAAAATATAATGCTAATACTTCATAAAACTAAAGATAATTTATTTTGTTTCTATCAAATGTGGAACGTTAACAAATAGATTAGGAATTAATATTACATTTATTTCTAGATAAGAGTCTTTTATTGATAAACTCAAAAAACATTCAACACTAGAGTTGTATTTAATCATCTGTAATGAGTTCTTCCTATCCCAACTGTTAAATATTCCACAAACTATGAAATTTTGATGATAGCATGAACATTTTTTCAGTAAAAACTATATTAAAGAATCATCTATCGTCAAGCTATAATCTATCTGTTTACTAGTTTTGTGGTTTTAGAATGTTAAGGTAGAAAGTCAACCATCACTAGAAAATAGGTTTCCAATCTCATATATCAAGTCATTTCTTGAAGTAATTTTAGCATCCAAGAAGCTTTACAGTTATCGAGGATCAATATCCCATTTTATTTAAATTCACATGAATTATTGTTGTTGTTTTTATTATTATTATTCTTATTGTCATGTTTCTTTTTTATTTGGTTTTGAACATGAAATTTAAAGAAAATGTTATTGAATAGATTAGAGGTACATATCTCGTGAGTCTAATGCAATTAACCTACAATTCATGATACATGCATATGTCGTAAATATTTCATTTATTTTTTGTATCATTTTAATATAAGCATTTGACATCCACTCACCTGGATGATAGCATATTGATGAACCCTTCATCCTTTCACTACAGTCTCTATTTTTAAGGTCTACTCCTACATTTTGACGAACTTAGGATAAGAGACAAGCCATTTAAATTCTTTTCATACTATAAAATAGATCTCATAGTTCCTTATATTTCACAGCATTATTTCATACATAACAACTTAGATAAAAGTTATTATTTCAATCCCTTGTTAATACCATTCAGAGTCGAAGGATATGGGTCGAATATTTTTGTAACTCATTTGGTTTTCGAGCCATATCTTTTGCCTCACAGAGCAATACCGTAATGGCATCTCTTAGTTATTAAACCATTACACAAGTCGAATGATACCTTAATAGTACCCCTTAGCTACTGAATAATAAGCCTAACCGAATGATGCTTCGATAGCATCCTTCGATGACTTTTTTTACATTTCTAGCCAAACGATGTCTTGTTAACAACTTTCGGCTATCACATTACATCCAAGCCACATGAATACTTCAGTAGCATCCTTTGACTATCCATTATGGCTCTGTCATAAGCTTAGTTCCGGTGATCGAACTACTCTTCTGACTATAGAAAACTGAGTTTTTCCCATAAGGTCAAAATCAATTTCTTTACATTTTCAATATAAACAAACCTATTAAACTTGCATTTTCACATCAAAAACACATTTCTTGACTTCCTTTATCAACATTTGACATTATAATATCACATTAACACTTTTCATTCAATAACCCTTCATCAAACCTGCATGTATCATTTTCATCATTTCTTTACTAAACACCTACAAGTTTGATGCCGATGCAACATGCAACAACACTTTTGGTGCTTTTCTAACATAAACTCATACATTATAGTCCCATTCATCTAAAACAAGCATGCAATAATATATTTCATCAAAGTTAGGACTTTAACACAACAACCATCAACATTCATCAATTCATTTCAAATATGCATGCATGTATTTAAATATGTACCCCATCACTTCAAAATAAGCGACTAATCTGATTACTAACTTGTTTTTGAGATGATTGGTATAGTGGAGCTTGAATCACTTAAAGTTCCACCGTTTCTTCTTAGGGAATGGTCAGAACTCTTGGTTCTGCCACACACTTGTGATATTCCCTTCACTTCTATGGAATCTACATGCTCTTAGCTATTTACTTGCTTTCTATTGATCTCTTTTCAGTTTACAAATTTATGGGTTCAATGGGATATCAGAGGAGAAGGCTTTTGCATGTAAATCTTCTCTAGCTTGTAGCCATCTCCTTTATATAAAGAGAGTGGCTCGACTTAGATTCAGATTCTAGACCTCACTTATTGTGCTCATTTTTTCATTTTCTCTTTTAATCCTTATATATACTTTATCTTTCTTTTCGACCCTTAGAACTTTTAAATTTTATATTTGAGCTCTTTATACATTTTATTTTAACATTTTTTACCCTTATTCACTTTTTTTGCTCGATTTCCACATATTCTATTAATATTCCATTTAGAAATTCGAATTCTAACATTTGGAGAAGTGTTGGGTGTTATAGATATGAAATCATTTTACTAGTCTTATCCATATCCACTCAAACATACTAAGTGTCTCTAGCTTAAGGTATAAAATGAAATCATTTATATCGCATAATCGATTACCCTCTTCTTTTGCATTTTCATGGATTTTGTCTTCTTTTCCCCTTTTGCCTTCAAATGCTTTAATCCTTCGAAATTGCATGAGGTTTATCAAATAAATCATCATAGTTATCATTTAAATCAACATAAATTTCACTAATATGTAAATTTTCAAAGAGGAAGTCACTTGA
>CAOGCB010480789.1:0-43140 GCA_948266635.1 Cnidoscolus chayamansa | reverse complement strand
GATCTTAAAGAGGAAACTGCTGTTGGAGTTTGATTTGTAATACTAAATTTAATGGAGATTGGTATATTGCTGTTACTACTTTTTGTTCTTGAACTGTATATACATATATCTGTTGTTGGATTTCACAAGCAGACTAGGCTTGCAGGTCTTTTTTTTTTTAATTTCAACCTTAAGCCCTAGTCAGTTGGGTAAAATTTTGTAGGGATATTATTCTGGTCAAGAATTATATATCAACTCGTCGGAGTTTATTGTTACCTATAGAATTTTTCTTGGTCTGAGTTTTATGGGATTTTTGCCAAGTCTTCTTGATGCTAATAATGCTTTTCACTTCCCGTACAGTATACTCTTATCTGTAGGAGTGATATTTTTCAAAAAAAACAACCTTCTGATACTTATGGTTTTGGATAAGTCTGTGGATAACCGAGGATTCTTTTAGGTTCGGAATTAATGTAGTCCTTTTCAGCAATAATTTTTCTCACAAGTTTAACACGAGTCCATGTTAGTGAAACTGGGAAAATTAGTTCTCCAATCATTTTTTTTTTTTTTTTACTGTCTCGAGATGAATGATTTGGTTGTATCAACTGTCCCAACTTCATTGATTCAAATAAAATTATGATTTGACAAGACAAATAGCTAGGTAGTTTTTTTTTTATTTTTTATTTCGAGTCTCCATTATTGGAAGTGCAGCCATTGACAAGCCAACCAAGGGAGGCCACCACCAGAAGCAGCCAGCAAAGGGATTGCATTGGCAGAAATTAGAATAAAATATAGAGGTGGGTCCAGATAATACGTGAAGCTCGAAAGTGTCGGCCTTCATTAGTCGGGTGCCGCGGCATTGCCGAGGATAGATGAGATTCCTACTCAGCGTTGGGTCCCAAGAGAATTAGATAAGTGTGATATTGGGATGAATATTAGCAAGTGGACAATGGTCACAGTGACTTACGTCTGCATTTTATTAGGAAGGGACAGTCCTATCATCTCATTCCGACGTCAACTTTAATGGATCAAGTTTCCTTTTTTTCTTTCTAATTGTGGATGTTAGAAAAAAAATATTATAATTAGAAAAGGGATTTGGATCTGGGAAACTTTACTTAGGATGTACACTTTCCTTTCAGTGTCCAAAATGGATGAAATCCTGATGCAGAGTAGATAAAGCCATGCAGTAGATAACGCTGCAGCCGTAAATAGCTTCAAGTCCATCCATGATGTGATCAAGACGCAATTCGCATGTCAACACACTTAATAATATTAATTTAAATGCTATTCATATTAAAATATTTAATTTTAATTTAAATATATTTATTAAATAAGTTAATTATATAATTCATTTAAATAATTATTATATTATATAATATAACAATATATATTTAATTTATTTAAATAAATAATTATTTAATTTTATAATATAATAAATTAAAACTAAATAATATTATTTAAATATATTACTAATATTTATTTAAATTTAAATATTTATAAATTCTAATATATATAATATATTTAAATAAATCATCATAATCAAACTGATTAACGGAATTGCTTTAATTCAATCTATTTAAGAATTCATCTTCTTCACTTCTTCTGTCACCATCTCTCCCCATCTTTTCCTATACCTCCATGCGATATTTAATTAAATTTATTTTGTTGTTACCTTATGCATATTAAATACACTTTCTAATTCATTTTAAATATTTCGTAATTTCCATACCTTTTAAATCATATTTCTCTAACCTTCTTTCATTCTAATACTGAAAATAAATTTTAAAATTTTGAAAAAGATATAAAATTTCATTGACTACGTGACAATTCAATTCATCTGAACAATACCCACAAGTAAACTATATGATTCCTACCTTTCTTTTTAACCTACATCTTCTTTAAAAACATCTTTGTAATTTTAAGATCAAACTCCTAATTTTTGAGAATTCATATTATAATTGAAATGATAAAAATAAATATTCAAAATTCAAATTAACTAACCAATTGGATACAAAAACTAGATTTTTATCTTCTCAAAGGTTGTAATGAAAATTCTATTTCAAGAAATGAATAAATCTTTTTCACAATTTCCAGTTGAAAGTCGGAAGCTTTTTTTCCCTACAAAAATGCTCATAAATCCTTTCCACTGGGTTCCATAATCTAAATCCAGTTAAAAACTTCATAAACAACGCAACAACTTTGACGACTATTGAGAAAGCCTTCATATTTCTCATGAAACAGATTTTTTACATGGTATGCCATTGGAGCCCAATTTCTTTTAGGCTTCTACAAACAGCACTATTCAAATCTCCGTTCTTCTATGATAATCATTAGGCTTTTTGTGAAAAGGCAGCCGATATCCACCGCATGGTGAATCACAAAAGAAATAAGACTAATGTACTCAACTGTCAATACTAGAGAATGAAATCCTCTATTTTGAACAACAATGTATTCACTACCCATGGGGATGGTACACGCAAAACTCAAAACCAGCAATGAAAATAAATACAAAATCCAAGCTATAGTGATTACTTTGCCTCAGAGGTAGTGACAATAAGAAAGATATCATCACAATAATATCTGATAATACGTGCATTTAGAATCATCATAGGCAACATAAAAAGTTTTATACGAAATTGAGACAAGAATGAAATGTATGAAACATGAAACATGGGTATAGAGAAAATAGGGGGATTCCTTTGAAGTAATAATCATAGTAAATATACTTATTTTAGACAGTCATAGGCACTCAAAAAAGGACTCATACTTCAATCTGGTGGGTACTTATAGGCACCTCAAGTGAAATTTAACACTAATCAGAATTAGCCATCTGTTCACCTGAGCTGAAGTAAAACCCATCAAATATGATAAGATATGAATGTTCATAATCGGACTTTTCAATATGAAAGATGATAAAAAAAAAAAAAAAAAACATATTTGAGGACATATAATGTGCATCAGAGAGATTCCCATTTAGACTAAGTCATCATCCTCCAAAGGAGTAGCTGATGTCCCTGTCTATTTTATCATCATTTGCACAATGCAAGTAAATTTGATAAACAAAATTAAAAAAATTTCAATTGTTCATACAAAATGCATCCAGATTTACTCTATCTAGAAAGTCAGCGATTGCTACAACCATTGTTCAACCTTCATGGTTGCAGTGAAGAAAAGCAGAAAACAACATCCGAAATCCCACCCAACGATAATTATCAGAAACTCAGTAAAACATAAACAAAAGCAGCCCAAATCCGACAACAGCATTTGATTCGGTCACTTGCCAAACTTTGATCTGTATTTGTCACACAGATTAGCAAACAAGGAATACACAAGAAGAAACTAAGACAAAGTGCCTCAGATCAAAATTCATTTCATAGACATTAAATCTCAGAGTATATTTAACACCATCACAGGCACAGCCATAATACAAGTAAGCTACAAAAACAATAAACCAAAAACCACCAAATCAGATTACACAACACTGAAATAGAACAGCCAAAAGGGATAGCATAATGATTCAGCTAATCTAATTAGAAAGAAACCAACAGCGAGGACTAGGGTTTAGTTATTGTGAGGGAGCGGCGGTGACATTTTATACATAAACAAAGTAAGGGCAGTGGAGGCGCAGGCAGCGATTAAGATTGCCAAGGGTTTCACGTAGCTGGTTATATTTACAGGTAGTGCCCCTGTTCTTCAAGTAGTAGGCCTTTAGCTCTAAACCTATATAGTTGGGTTTGGTGGGCATAAATGATAAATAAAATAGTTTCCGTTTGGGCCCAATTGGTCAAATTTCAGTGAAGTCCAGCCCAAACTGAAATAAACAATCAGTTCAAATGATTTTAAATAAAAATAAATTCAAACACAAATCAGTTAGTATCCATAATCTAAACAGCAACAAAGAAGCTTTCAGATATAGGCAGCTGGTTTCTGGAGTAGAACCATGAAAGAAGAAAAATTCCTTTAAACAACTAGCTGTACTGGGCATTGTACGTATGTATGTATGTATATATGTACAATGAAAAGGAAAAGTGACGAAATATATAAGGTCCCTTTATTTGAAAGGTGTGTATAAATAAGATGATGCATGAAGCATTGTCAAAGTAGTTGCAAAATTGGGAGGGCTACCATAAGTGGTTGTTTTTATTGTTCATATATTAGAAACTGAAGTTCGTATGAGGTCACATATTGACCTTTTTTTCGTAGAGGAATGGTATGATATACAGCATCAATCTTGTTTTTTTAAATGCTCCTCCAAAACACTTCTTCTCAGCAATGACCTAAACCATTTCTTGGACTTTTTACTCAAATTATTTCGATACAGATTTATTTCATTATCTTATTATATATTCGTCTCGGGGATGTAGCTCAGATGGTAGAGCGCTCGCTTAGCATGCGAGAGGTACGGGGATCGATACCCCGCATCTCCACTTTTTTGAAATAATGCAAGCCAAATCCTGGAAACGAGACGAGAGTACAGGACACGTACTAGTCCAAATTCAATCTAACAACACTGTAATAAAAGTCAGTCACCTCCTATTCCTACCTGCTGTTGATTTCCTTAATGACTGCACTTGCTTTTCTTTTTCCCATTTGGGACTGTGCCAAAACGGTGCTGATATGAAAGGGACAACTACACAAGATCATTAAATCGAAGGATAATGTGGACCATTCCAGATTCACATTTGTATATCTTTTAGCTCTCTGCATTAGCCCGCCTGTGGTTTTTTCTTTTTTTCCCTTATTGTTTTCAGGTTTTGGTTTTTTTGTATATTCAGTTATTGCTTTTCCAACTACAAAACAAACAAACGAGTTTTCAAGAACCGATAAAGCTCTCTTCTTTACAAAAAGTTCTTTGCTACGTGTGCGTTCCACAACCTCTTTGTGTTCTTTCCATTAGCCAAATGCCCCCATTTGTTACTATTAATTACTTATTTTATTTATACCTCCACTTTGCACATGATTTTCCTTAGACAATTCATAACAACGTCGAAAATAATTATCTTCCTTAATCATTATACCGTTAAAATGGAAAAAAAAAACTAACAATTTATATATAGAGTGTAAGAAGTTTTACATGCAGGAGACATCACTTGATATATAAGTATTGCAAATATTTCTGACTTTTGTGGGGGTGTACAGAAGATTACCTCATGCAGTCATACATATAAAGACACAATTGCAAACATCACATCCTTCGAGTCAAATTCAATTTCTATGTTGAAAACAAAGAACCTACCTTATATATTCAAAGTACAGCCTGAAAATTTTGAAACTTTTCTGTATGGAATTTCACCTACCTTAGCAGTAAAGGAAATGGATCTTTTTTTTGGTGCTACCAATGAGGCAAATGACATTATTTGTAGCAGAATGAATGAATTAATTGAATAACATGCAAGAAACAACAAAGCTGGGGAAAACGAAGGAAACTGCAAAACGATATATATAGCAGGAAAAAGAAAAAGCAAAAAGGCAATTAAAGTTCAAGTTGGAAGATGTTATGGAGGCTAAGCCATAAAGATCGAAAAAGAATAACTTGAAAACTGAAGGAGAGAGTATTATATTTGTAAAAATTTTATCTTGGCAGCAACCATGAAAAGAACATTGCAAGTTGAGTGTTCAGCTTTTTCTGCAGAATGAATCGCCAATAAAAGGACATGTACATGCATAATAAATGCGACTGAGCTGTTGTTGGTTCTTTTAGACTTGTAATATAGCGGCAACTTACATCACCCATGTGCTCTCTCTGTGCAAGGTAGCAGATAAATATTCAATAATGAGAATTTAGAGAAAGCTTGTTTGAGAATTTCTATAACTTAAAATATAAAAATGGGTTGAAATTAATTTCCTGTCAATTTAAGTTCTCAGTTTTCGAACTGAAAGCTGCTAAAAAGTGTTAAAATACAGATGCTGCTCTAAATTCACCTAATCTGGGATATATGATTCATTTCACCAACACATAACGAACTCTGCACTTGAATTTTGCTTTATTAGTTTCGCAGAACCACCACACAACGCAACAAAAATTCAAGTTATATTGTATCAGTTTTCAGCAGCTGTGTTCTATCTATTCATAAATGAATTTAGTCAAGTCCTTTTCTACTTTCTTCTCCCTCTCACTCTCATATATAATAAATAATAAATCGACGCAGTGAATTTTCAGGTGAGAGCTATATATAAATGCCCTCCATGCGCAGTTCATATTATATTAGGGCTTATTTGACCTTCTTTTGGAAAATTATTATTATTTATTGAAGCAGAAAATTTTTGCTTACACCAAGTTAATATATCTAAGTAATAAGAAATACCTTAAAAGAAGTTAATATGTTAGAAGGAAGGTGCGGAGAAACAGCATTACTTTGCTATTGTTTTGAAGATTCAAAGGTAGCTCCAACATCAGCAGAAGTGCAAATTCCCTTACAGCCAAAAGTTGAATCCATAAATTTCGATGATATTTGAAAAACCAACATAGAAAATCAAGTGGATTCAAAAAAGGTGGCCTTGCTTATACAGACAAAATGGGTTTGCACCTGGCGGTTTAAGGTCCCCACAGCTCAGCACAATATTCAGCAATCAGTTAGTTTGCCTGACGTTGCCCGAGGGAACACTTTTGCTCAAGCATCTATATATTGCCCACATCACCCCTCTTCCTCTTCATTCCTCACATCCACCTTTCTCTTTTTTCACTCACAAGGAATTGTCTGTGAGTAATTAACAATCCTTTTTCCTCTTCTTTTTAGCATTTTTCAAGCTTGGGGAGTAATAATTCTGGTTCTTTGGTTAGTGTTCGGCCTTATTACATTCTTTCTTTAATTCCAGGAAAATGGCATTTGCTGGGCTTCTCTTTCTGGGGATTCTTTCTTTAACCTCACTCGTTTCTGGGGATGATGGGGGTTGGATTGATGCTCATGCTACCTTCTACGGAGGTGGTGATGCCTCGGGTACAATGGGTATGTTCTTGATCTTTATCTGGCCTATAATAATAGTGCACTTTTTCTATACACAATTTGTTGACCCTTTTTCTTCTGCAGGTGGTGCTTGTGGGTACGGTAACTTGTACAACCAAGGTTATGGGAGCGATACTGCAGCTTTGAGCACAGCCATGTTCAACAATGGCTTGAGCTGTGGAGCTTGTTTTGAAATAAAATGCAAGGATGACCCTAAGTGGTGCCTGCCAGGTTCTATAGTGGTCACAGCTACCAATTTCTGCCCACCGAACAATGCCCTCCCTAACAATGCTGGAGGCTGGTGCAACCCTCCCCAGCATCATTTTGATCTCTCTCAGCCTGTCTTCGAACGAATCGCTCAATTTAGAGCTGGGATCGTTCCTGTATCTTATAGAAGGTATGCACTTGCATGTCTTCTTTATCAAATATCTTGTTAAAGGCTAATTATAATAAATACATAAGCCTAAACACCTGAATTTGGGCTTTTTGCTACATGCCTACCTCAGTTTGTACAAAAGGTTGTCAACATATGGAAATCTTGTTAAAGTGGGCCTCGTTCCACGTGAACACATGCAAGGGGGAGAGAAACCATTGGCCACTCTCTAATCTCTATCCTTTTTTTTTTTTTTTTTTTTTTTACTTTTCAACTTTTTACAAGCTATTTAAAAAAGAAAGGAGATTTGGATTTTGTGTGTAGACAAAATGAGTTCTAGCCTGTTGTCTCAACGCTTTGGGTCTTTGTTATGTGACACTAATGCAGGGTACCATGCCAAAGGAAAGGAGGAATAAGATTCACAGTCAATGGGCACTCATACTTCAACTTAGTTCTGATCAGCAACGTTGGAGGAGCTGGTGATGTTCAATCAGTTTCAATAAAAGGATCAAAAAGCGATTGGCAACCCATGTCAAGGAATTGGGGTCAAAACTGGCAAAGCAATTCATTCCTCAACGGACAAAGCCTCTCGTTTAAGGTGACGACTAGTGATGGGCGCATTCTAGTCTGTAACGATGTTGCACCTGCTGGGTGGTCCTTCGGCCAGACCTTCACCGGCCCACAGTTCACTTAATTACAATATAAAAACCAAGCCAAGCCAACCAAATACTGCATAAGTCGGTAAATAATAGTAATGTTAGGTTTGAGAAATAGGAAACATGACAGGGCTTAGTTTAAAAAGAGGTCCTTGCCCATTGTGGTTTTTAATTATTAGGTTTGGTTCTGTTCTGTTCTGTTCTGTTCTGTTCTGCCATATTTGAAAAAGCAGACATGAAAGTTAGCAGTGGTGGACATTTACCACCCGCAAAATTTTCTTTTTCATTTGTGTTATTGGTCATTTGCTCGGTTGCTGTATCTGTATGCAGCCTCTGTATTAACCAGCCTTTTGCTGGATGTCCTACAATGTGTCTGTGAGTTTGTACCACTATCTCTTAATTCAAATAAGACTGGATGTTTTAGAAACATCCTATATTTTTCATAATCAAATTTTATATACGGTACACAGTTCTTATTTGAAGCAAAATTAAGAAGAATCACAAAAGTTATAATAAACCCACTGTTCTACTCATCTGTTGTTGCATCATTTCTCTCTTCCCTCTGCAGAAACTCAAATTGGAATTCCTAGGAATCATTTATGTGGGACCTTTACTTATTTTTCTAACAGGACCAAATTGTGTATGTAATCTTTGATGTCTCTTCTCAAATGTATGATGCTTGAAGTTGAACTTATCCCATTGGACCATATTTAATACTCGGAACTTGCTTCTCTTTTTGGGCCATTTTTCTCTATATCACAGCCTACCTAAATGGGCTCTGGCCTCTCGGCTTAGCA
This sequence comes from Cnidoscolus chayamansa, assembly GCA_948266635.1. NCBI lineage: Eukaryota > Viridiplantae > Streptophyta > Magnoliopsida > Malpighiales > Euphorbiaceae > Cnidoscolus > Cnidoscolus chayamansa. The sequence continues at coordinate 34,394 of CAOGCB010480789.1, read as the reverse complement.
AGCATTTCTATAGATATATTTTGCTAAGATAAAAGACATGATCTTTCCGCTTTTCAATCGGCTATTGGCTGGAATTATCAGACGTGGTATTTTAAAAATCTTCCTACGTGGACAAAGAAGGGTCCCGCAGGATCTTTTGCCTACCAACAGCAACAAAGAAATAGATGCGTGGATATGGCACCAAGATAAAAGGATAAGACTTGAGTGCTCCTATTGGCCAATCTAAAACCCAAATGTACATCTCAACCGTTGGATCCATAATATCAACAAAATCAACCGTCAATTGTTAAGGAAGAACAACGACCACAAGTCCACCTTTGGAGTGAAGTACAAAGGCATCGCAATTGATCTTAGCTTACTGCTACTCTTACCATCCACATCCTCATCCGATACTCGGTTTTCTTCGCCGGAATTCAGGGAGAAAGAGGATGGCCACCGTAACAACTCAAGCTTCTGCTGCGGTATTCCGGCCATGTGCATCAAGATCGAGGTTTCTTACTGGGTCTTCTGGTAAACTCAACAGAGAAGTGTCCTTGAAACCAATGGCATCTTCTTCTACAGCTTCTCTCAAAGTTGAGGCCAAGAAAGGCGAGTGGTTGCCCGGTTTGCCCTCTCCAGGCTACCTCAACGGCAGGTAAAGAACTCTTAATTCTACAAAACAAATTAAGGGCTTACAAAAGCCAAAATTTCTTGATTGATTGGTTTGGCTCACTATATAGCTATGTTATAAACCATTAATCGAAACCTTGTCACCATATCCAGTCTTCCAGGTGATAATGGCTTTGACCCGCTTGGACTTGCTGAGGACCCTGAGAATCTGAAATGGTTCGTCCAGGCAGAGCTTGTGAATGGGCGTTGGGCTATGTTGGGTGTAGCGGGGATGCTATTGCCGGAGGTTTTCACCAAGATCGGAATCATCAATGTTCCTCAATGGTATGATGCTGGCAAAGAAGAGTACTTTGCATCATCATCAACCCTCTTCGTGATTGAGTTCATCTTGTTCCATTATGTGGAGATCAGAAGGTGGCAAGATATCAAGAACCCAGGAAGTGTCAACCAAGATCCCATCTTCAAGCAATACAGCTTGCCTCCAAATGAAGTTGGTTACCCTGGCGGCATTTTCAACCCTCTCAATTTTGCACCCACTCTTGAAGCCAAGGAGAAGGAGCTAGCCAATGGTAATAATTAGCTACTTGCAAAACAACCTGGCTGATTTTGCTTAGTTTTTCTTTCTTTTTTTTTTTTGGAAGAACAGGCTTATACCGTTTGATTTGTTCTGCAGGGAGACTGGCGATGTTGGCGTTCCTAGGATTTGTGGTTCAGCACAATGTCACTGGCAAAGGACCATTTGACAACCTGTTGCAGCACCTTTCAGACCCATGGCACAACACAATTGTCCAAACACTCTCGGGTAACTAAAATTCATTAGAGAAGAAAGGGGTGTCCTGTTCCTTGCTTTTGTAACCATCAATATATGGTTTTTGTGTGAGGTTTGAGTATCAATGTAAAACAAGGAACCTTCAGTGTACAGAGGAACTAAGATGCCATTTACATTATCATTTTATATCACTTCAGTCCATTTATTTCTCAGACATGAACCTCAGAAACACCAGTTGCTTGGAAATAACAATCCCAAAGGACGAGCTGATTTATAAAAATGATACTTATGGCTCAAAATTGCTTTCATTTTCTATAAATTATAGATATAAACTTGTGACTGAAGCCTGTTGACATAAACTCTTACTTGCTACAATCATGGTTATGAGATATACAGATAACATATATACAGATGACTTGGTAATTGTGTATCATGTATATGATATATACAGCTAACAGCCTAACACCAGATGGCTATAAATTTATCTGTTGATTTGTCTTCCATGTATCCAAAACCTATTCTAAATCCTCTCTGGCTATAAATGGCTGGTGCAGAACATATTACAAAATCACACCATTAATTCTTCCAGCAGTTGCTCCTCCCACCAAAGGAAACATAATGTTCAATAGTCATTTGATTGCTGAATGGAAAAAAGCAAACAGTAAATAGGAAGTCATACTAAGTTATTGTTTTAAGAAAAGAGCAGGAGAAATTAGGCAAATGAACATGGAGATGACAAGAAGATGTGTTAATGATGCATCAGTAAGTTAACTGATGAATCTGATGGAATCAACTACCTTAAGGTTACCCCATCTATTAATGCAGGAGGAAAAACAAAGGGATTATATGTTATGTTCAATGTTATGTAATTCTCAACTAATGAAGCATATCTATGAAAATGCAGACTACCGTACCACAGAGCCCCAAAGAACAGCAGATCACATATAACAAGTGAGACCTCTTACAGTGATTTTCCATAAGAAACCCTCATCTCAATTAACAGGTGAACTAAGTGAAGAACATAAAGTACAAACAGGAAAATTCTTTGCAATTGTGATAAAGGAATAACTTAGACAAATGATGTAACTTTATTTAAGCTCAAAAACTGTGCAATCCACCAGATACAGCATAGAGAGATGCATATTTACATATATAAATGTCTTGCCTGGTGATATTGGTTCTCATTAAATATTGCAATGCCGCAAGGCCGAGATGCAGAACCCCAATTATGCTGGACATCATCATATACAGGTCCAGGCAGATCAAAATTGCTATTAACTTGATAAACAGAATTGGTTCCTTGAGAGTTCATCTGCATCTCAGGCTTCATTTTCCTAAGATCAGGCGAATTTAAGCTACTAAATGGAGAGTATGAGAATTGCTCATCAAGTTGTACACTTAAGCATGTATTGCTACTTAAATTGCTCAATGCACCACCATCCTGCCTCATGTTATCAAGTTGTACTGGAATTTGAATTTCAGGATGTTTGCAAGCATCTTCATAACCAGTATAGCCTGGAAGCGATGCATTGGTTGAGCATTGTATATCTCTGCAGGAAACAGAACAAGACAAATTTAGGGTAAGAAGAAGTAATGAAAGAAAAGAGAAACTTGATTACCAAGTAAGAAGGTGGAAAATAAATCAACAACAGGTGTTAGCACGAGTTTGTTAGCAGCAGCGCAAAAGGAATAACATTTGTTAATAAGAGTTGGTTGGTAGAACTTTACACTAAGAATAGTGCTCAAATAATTTATATTTTTTGTGCACAAATTCCTTTCAGGATGATGAACTTTCAACCAGACATTGATTAGAAGGTACTGGACACTGGAAAAGATACAAATTCAGGAACGTACCTTTGAGGAAAAAAGTTTTGCTCGTTGGATAATATCAGATGTTGGTTTCCGTTGATAGGAAGCCATGATAGTGGTTGCATCCCTTGCATGCCATTCATCATCAAAGGTAAAGAAAATCCATTGGGTAACTGTGAGGTGAGATAACTCAAATAAGATTTTTTCCCTCAGCTAAAAATTCATTACAGGGCCAGTCAATTACCTGGCTATTGCATTCTAGAGACATAAGTTGGCACTTCCCAAAATTCTCCTGCCAAGAGAAATTGCCAGTGTAAAAATATGTTACCCATACGTTATTTCAGTAGACCTCAGAATCTTGCTAAGGTGGATTAACAATTAGCACTTCTACCACTCAGTCTTGACAATAAGCTTACAAGGTATACATGATATCTTGATGAAGCTAAGTACATTTTATGATTTTATAACTGACGATATTGATAGGAATAAACATGAGGGGGCAGATTAAAGGTATGGGAAATAGTAAAGGACTAGTCTCCAGCTGAAGGTAATATGGATAATTAGGGCTTGGAGAGTGTCATGAAAATTATCCTGCCAGACCATGTGAAATTGAGATGTGGTTTCAATCTTGAAGGTCTGCAAGATTCCAGTCATATCTCCACAGTATGATAGCTAAAACGAGTGATATCTAGTCATAACACCATGCACTGTGTACAAGAAGCATACCTTTCGCAAACGTATTTGGTTAATTGACTCTTTTAGCAAGCCTTCCATCTGACTAAGGTGTTCTATGCTATCAACCTTACCAGGGTTACTCCAATAACTGAAACGAAGGAATAATACTGTAAGACTTACTGTCTATTGACAAAATAAAATGGAAGTCTTATATGCATGCATATTAAGCTGTACATATGCCACAGCACGAACACCTGAGTCTTAAAGACGTTATAACACATGTTGGAGTTGAAATTTAACGACCAGTTAATATTTCTGAGAACATAATAAGAATCCAAGTAACAGATGTATTCAGAGGGTCTCAATTGGAAAACACAGGTCAGACGAGAATTGTTATGTGTATAATTTTTCTTTCTCTGGCATAGATCTTGAGGTATATAAGACCTTGATTTTGGTAGAAATTGAAGTGCTGGACCAACATTTACAAGAACATGTACTTTTGTTGCTTTTTATTTTTCTTTTTCTTCTTCTTTTTTTTTTTTTTTTTTTGATTTTATAGAATGATAATACAAGGGCTCTAAACCAAATTTGTCATGCTTCTGGAATATCTCAAACTGCCCCTTATGGTACAATTAATTCTTTCAAAGATGCACATGTTCCTGGATGCAAACTCTCCCAGATGCCACAATATCAATCATGAATAATCTGTCTCATTACAAGCTTTATCCAGAGATAAATATCAATTGATAAAAGACTTAAAAGCTTATTGCAACATTTTAAGCTGAGTACAAACATGCCCCAACAAAGCAAGAATGCAGCAAGGAAAAAAAATCCAACAATAAAACAGAATTCATATGACTAATGCACATGTACAAGTATGTCAGAGTTGAAAAGATATATACTGTATAAGGACAATTTTGTTTGTGTTGCACTTCCCTGGAGTTGATTTATAATGCAGAAATGAAAAATTGGAATGGAATTCTGGATGCTTTGCAGCACTTGTCAGTACACCATGCAAAAGTTGAATGAAGTACAAATAATGACCAAAGTTTCAAAGTCATGCAACAAAAAAGATAGCCAGTACCAAAACTAAATGGAATATTTTAACGGCCAATAGATAAAAGTGCACCTCATTCTGTTCTGCATCTCTGTAAGTTGTGCTTGCAACAACCTAACTTGATCAGTCAACTCCTGGCCATTACGCATTAATGACAAAATAAATTATTGATATGGATAGTAACAGGAGAATCCAAAATCTTCAAGAATAATAAGAATGTCCATAATCATTTCATACCTCAGCTGTCTGAGTTCTGCAAAAAGAAAAATGTTCAGATCCTTCTTAAGTCCTCTTCCACCATAAATCCATTAACTTGACCAAAATAACCACATACCTGGCACCCAAAAAGTCTTGTATATTTACATCATGGTCCAACTTCTTGAAGGTTTTCCTCAATGCCTACATTATCAGGAAGTAAACCAAATTGATTACATCAATTGAAGACAATGTTAATGACCATTGTGTACTAACAAGTAACAAGAAAAACATTACAACAAAATGGCATTTTGGAGTATGGGTCATAGTAATCTTACTTCAAGGCTCTCCAGTTTCCTGTTCCAATTAAATGGAGACTCTTAGCTGTATTACCACAAAAATTCAACCAAAATGCTAACAGCTGACTGGAAAAAAAAATCAAAATCAGAATTTCCCTACAAGTCCCATACTATACCTTTTTGCTCTTTCCTGCGGAGATAACTGAGCAAATTTTGCAACAACACCTTCAATACTGCTGTAAAATTAAAAGATAAAATTTACTATTGAGTTTTGGGTTTTCTTACGAGGAATTTTGAATGCTTGCCAATCAAAATTAGATTATCAAAGCATAGATACTAGACGCTTTATGTTATTAGTAAGTAGTAACAACGAAACAATAATAAAGCATCATTTTCCGTCATTGTAGTCATTTACATGAGTTGCCTTGCTAGTAATAACCACAGGAATGCAAAAGAACAATGAAATGCAGAATAGTTTATTCACCTGTGCTCTCCTTGATATAATGTAGACCTTCCCGTTGGAGAAAACATGAGAAGGGCAATATCTATGTCACATAATATAGACAATTCCTTAGCTTTCTTCAAGATCCCATTCCTTCGCTTCGAATAGGTCACTTGTCGATTGCTGGTGCTTTCTAACCTCTTTATCTTTAGCTTAACCCTTCCCATCCTGTAATCAATACGTAAACCAAACCCATTAGACTATAATGACCAACCAGCTGGTCAATTTTCGATTCCCCCACTTTCCTTCATCATACCCACTCATTTCAATTATGCAGAAATATACCTCTCCAACTGAAGCTTTCATCCCAGGCACCACAACTAGATGGCAAATGTGGTTTTCACCAAGATATTAAAACAACAATTATCACCAAATATAAATAAAAAAATAAATGACATAATTTTTACAGCCAGGGTCATTCTCGGAAAAGAAAAACAAAGTACTATATAAATACAGAATAAAGTGATAAATATCAAACAAGATGAAAAACCACCCACTTGCAAAAACTGACCATTTTCTCGAGATATCGAAACCCTTTTGTCGTTAGGTTTATAAACAGAAGAGGGTGGTGGGAGAATTTGACAAAACAAAATCCAGCGATACTCAAATTTAAGAATGTACCCACATGGGAAATCGATCAAGGAATAACAAAAACATAGTAAATGTTTCAATTCGAAGAGAAAAAAAATGCTATAACTAATAAATGCAGCGGGAAAAAAACATATTTGTAAGGAAGAGATGAAAAAAGAAAGCGGAAAAGGGACAAACAAAAGAGGAAGAGAAGAAACGGAAGCAGAGAACTGAAAGGCAGAGAGAATGGATAAAGGTGAGAAATGGGGGGGAGTGGTGTACCTGTGATTACGGTGGTTAATTTGAGAGGACCAACCAACCCCAACTCTGTATTTTTGTAATTAGCGGGAACATGAAAATGGCGATCAGATATATGGACTGTGTTTCAAATTATTTTTAAAATTTACATATCCTCAACTTTATTTAGAAAAAATATCTAAACACTAATTTTAATATTAATTATTATTAAAAAAGACTAATTTAGTTTTTACGGATATATTATATACTTAAATTGATTAAATATTTTATTATATTATTTTAAAATATTAAAAAATTAGGGTTTTTTTTTTATAGGATCCCTTAAGAACACCATAAATAAATGGCGGAAAAGGGCGAGATCGTAAGCAAGAAGCTGGCAGGACGCGATCAATAACGGCTCTCACGATTCTGTGACCCCGGGCTGGCTGCCTGGTCAGTAACTACCACGACGTCGTCGTTTGGGTATCCCCAACTGCCAACTGGCAAGACTGTCATCGATAAATAGAGGAAACCCTAAATTTTTCTCTTATCTCATTTGCTCTGTGCCTCCCTCGCTCCCTCTGAGAACGCTGTTCATTCCTCTTCCTAAAATGGTTTCTCTTTCTTCTGTGTTTTGTATGATACTGAATTAAGCGAATCTATTTTAGGAAGGGAATGAATACCGTCAACAGATAGATTATCTAATTTCAAGTCTAATTGATCTTCAGCAGCAGCGCCTTCTCTTTCAACTCGGCATTCATTCCTCATTTACAGATTCTTTCTGTTCGTTATTTGAATATAATCCTTGGAAATGAAATGAACAATGTTGTCAGAGAGTTGTTTTGTTCAGTTCTTTTTCTTGCACTGACGAAATCTCTCTCTCATGTAGAGAGAAGAATAAGAAGAAAATATTGGTTCTTTCTCGAGATCCAGTTTTCATTTTTTATAGCACTTTTTTTAAATATAATTTATTTACATTTAGATGGAGCAAATTCTGAAGCAATTTGGCTGTGTTTATCCGTTTTAGATATAGCTGCTTTTCTGGATGTTTTAGTTCTGCTAGATTTAGGTATAACAGTTGTTTCAAGTTTTTTTCATTTTAAGGCTTTTTTTCATCTGATTTAGCAAGATTTGCAGAGATGATGGAGCTTTATGGTTACAGTGATATCCCTTAGCTATGGTGATTTTAGTTAGCCGTTAGATCTATTCTTCTTGTTAAATGATCATCTATGTTTTAAATGTAGGTATCAAGTTGAAATCCAGAGAAATAGATTGAAGCAGGTCTCACAACTTCATGTGAGATAACAGATCCAATTATATGTGATTTAAAATTAGTAGAGGTTAATAGAAGGTGCTCTTAGATCACACACATCAGATTTCCAATCTCAGAGGTTGGGAAGGAAGCATTATGTGCTTGGGAAGCATTGGTAAACAAAGCTGCAAATGTGGCCTTTTTACATTGTGGCCAGTTATAATTCTTTATTTTTAGTATATTTTTTATTTTTTATTTTATTCTTAAAAGTAAAAAAAAAATACAATGAAGTTGCCTCAAGCCCGCCAGTGAATTAAAAATACAAATTTCCAGCTCTAACAAATTGCTGCAGAAATAAGTGTCTCCGCAGGAACTGCTGTCAAAATCAAACTCTGTATTGTATTAAAAGTTGATTTTACCTTTTATCTTATTAGTTTTTCATATTTCGGTTTGAGATAAATTATGATGGTCTAATGATACGCAAATGTCGGTCGATAACTCAGTGCGCATAAGAGATTCATCCACATAGGTAAAATACTCATTTTGTCGCTGTTGATATTTGAATTCATAGCCATTGTACCAAACTGCTATTTACGTTACTACTGGATTAAGTCCGTGTGGACTCTCTAGTATTTTATGGTGACGCTATTTGTATGTATTAGTTTTGCAAAGATTTAGATTGTTATTTATGCATTAATGCACCAATACTATCAAACAAGAAGTAGCTATTATAGCGGATAACGCAAATGGTAGCTTGGTAGATTGTCAATAGTTCGATTCTCGATATCGATATAGTGAAAATTTCATCTATATGAGTGGATTTTTTGTACCTCTCACTATATTACTGAATTGTCGTGATTTAACTATTTATTATTTTGTGAGACTACATTGCAGTAAATTCTTAAAACCATGGTAGAATCTTATTATTGAATTGTACTCTCAAGTTGCTTTGTACTTGACATGTACTACTGATTAATGGATTTGGCTTTGCCGTGCCAAGGAAAGTCGGTTTGACTTAACAACCATCTGGAGCTTTAAATGAATCTACTACGCATAATACGTGGGCATGGTATTGCATTAGATGACAACATGTTCATCGAAAAACATGTTCCATGCCATCGTTTCCATTGAAGTTGAATGTTCACTTGTCAAGCATATACGTAGGATATATGCGTATGTTCAACATACGAATGGATTCCAACAGATATTATATGCGAACTTAGCCTAGGATTCCACGGAAGTTAAGGATTATTCTAGGATATTTCTCATAACTGATGCCATGCGCTATATCTATCTCTCCATTGCCACCTAATAAAATTTAAACTCTCAAACATTTTCATAAAGATGTGGAATTTGCTGCCAAAATGTCTGGCAACCAACACATTTGATGATTGCCTTGAAAATGATGTCGGAGCATTAAACTCCGAAGCTGACCGGTGAATTGAATTCTAAGCTGGTTTGAGTTTATAATTAGAGGAAGTGATTCGAATTTGGCAAGAGAAATTAAACTCAGAACATTATTATAAATCTTTATATATAATTATATAAAGATTAAATATAAAACTTAAAAAAATATAATCTAATAAATATTGAAATTTTGATTTAATTAAGTAAAGTTATTTGTTTATGTATTGAATTAAAATTTTATAAATTTGCTGAATTCATTGATTTGAGTAATACTACCTTCGAATTTGCTAAGAAGATGAGCAGGGAAATCAACTTCGATTCCCCACTGCCCATTGTGTGTAGATGGGAATTATCATGTTATTGAATATTAATTTTCCAAGACTCGGTCGTCATTTGTTAAAATATTTCCCTGACTTTGTGGATGACTTTGTTAAAGGGATGAAATCATGTGATTTTATATGTAAATACCAGGAAGCTAAGCGTGAATACTGTAGAATGCTGTTCTCAATCCGATTAAGAAGATTAATTTAAATGTAGGACGCCAGGACTTGAAATGACCTGGCTGTAATTTGCCTCCAATAGTATTCAAGTCATTGCAAGATTGTTATTTCATTGAAGAAGCGATATCGTAGCAATCTTAATCCAGGTTCAGGCATCATGTATATAATTCATTGGCTTTAGGACAAAGATACTCTGCTTTTCGTAACAGAGCAAATGCTTCTCACCTGTAAAAAAGAAAAACAGAAATAGAAGTGCAAAGACATCTATTGTTATATTTTAATAAAAAAAATACAAGTACATAGATGTTTTTACAAATTCTTTTAACATAAAAAAATTGAAGCCTTTATAGTTCAATAGTATGCAGAATATATATATAGAAATAGACATCAGAGAAAACTGGTTGTCATGAGCTTTATAAATTCGTTGAGATCTATCACTCCGTCTCTATTATCATCATACGTTCTAATCATCCCTGCGCAGTCTGCTTCTGAAACTCGTGCAAAGCACAATGTACTAAGGACTCCTCTCAACTCCTTTGCATCAATGAAACCATCATTATTTGTATCGAACATGGAGAAAGCTTCTCTTACTTCTTCGAGGCTTGGCTCCTGCTGTTCAAACAGAGCAGTAATGTCGTTTGAGCTCATCCTATCTTGTAGCTTGTCGCCTTCAGGATCATAGCAAGTTCCAAGCTGCTCCATCACCATTGCCACCTCTCCTATACTTAGTTCTTCTAAATTCTTGCTACGAGAGCAGCTCTGTGGTTTCTCCGTCAGCATTGCTACTGCTTGCGGCTCCAGCTTCTGATTTAACTTTGTGTCAAAGCAAAGTTTCTTGGGTGCAACTTCCACTCGAGAGAACTTGCTCTCGACCCAAACCCTCCAGAGGTACAAAAACACGTGGGGAACTTGGCAAAAATTAGAGCACAAGTCTTTAAGGACAATGATACAGTTGAGAATTGTGAGCAATAAGAAGGAAGGATTAGGCGATGATCGCGCATTATATTTAGTGTACTCCATGTTATATGGTTCTAAAGTGGTAGAAGAGAATAATGCCGAGAGACTTGGGGAATGCATGAGTTTGGTTACTTGGTAATTGTGCAATAGTCGTGGTTGTCAATTATATATATTAGGATTTCATCGAGGAGAGAGAACATGCTGTGGAAAAACCAGACAAGATTGCAAGAACTTGCTGTTGGAGAACATACTAGTTGTTAGGAAAGTTCTGGCGTGGTATACAAGTACAATATTGGAAATCTGTTGCAAGAAGGGGGCTGTGGAGCATCCTTCGTCATGTCTGTTGAGTGATGTTTCTGGGAAAATGAAGGAAAGATGGTTTCTTGAAAAGGAAGGAGCGTGTTGAGAGAATGAGACATATACATGGAAAATTACACATTGATTAGTTGACAGTTGAAACAACCCTGCCAGATGTTACCTGTATTTACCCCTTTCTACAACTTCCATGACATTTACATGGAACAATTTTGAAAAAACGCGTCTCTCCCTCCCTCCTTTTCTCTCTCTCTCTCTCTCTCTCTATATGTATTGTAGCAGTTGAAGTCTAAATCCCCAAAACCACATAAAAAGTTCTTTGGGCTAAAGAACTCTTTTCTTCTTGGTCTTGCAGATTCTTTTTTAGGGTATTTTCCTTACTTTATGGTGCTGTTGTAATCTTTGGAAAAATTAAGTTGTTTTTAAAGAGACAAAACTCATATTATTCATGGCCCTTTGATTTTGTGTTAAAATAAAAATAAATGGAAATATTCGCAATATATGATTCCTTTAGATCGAAGCTTTGTGTTGAGGATCATTCAGAGATCCTTCTTAAAATGAATTTATTTTTTAAAATTTACTGAATTTCAAGAGTGTATAAAATTTATATAAAATTAATAATTTTATCAAAATTTATTATAAATTATATATATAAAAATTTAAATTAATAAAATTTAATATTATAAATTAAAATTTGTATAGATAAATGATGCTTATAGAAATTTAGGGTCTGATTGGATTGACACGTACCTCCTCAGTCTTATCCATTTCAGATGATTGACTGACCCAAATTAAATACATAGTCCATGGGATGATGTTACAAGCTTCATTCCACTACAAGGGAAGATGAGGCCAACCAAAGACACTGCCCGTAGGCGAGCCCGTCCCTCTTCTCCACCCAGATCCTCTCGACCCACCTCCTTCCCCTCTCAACCTCGCGCTTCTCTACCCAGCTCTCGTCAATCTACTCTCGCCAACTCGGCCTCTCTCCTCGACCGCGAGCTCGTCGCGGAACATGACGCTGTTACTTTGTTTGATGACCTACGAATCTCCCAGGAGCACGCCAATTCAAGCCCTGAACCGAGAAGCTTCCCCCACATCGTGAAGCAGCAATGCTGGGAGAAGGCGGAGAAGGTCAAGGGCCGAGACCCAGACAGATGGCGACGCGACCCCCTTGGTAACATTGTCTTCAGAAAGCTTTTGGGTTGTCCTGGTTGCTTGTGTCATGATTACGATCACATTGTGCCTTACTCTAAGGTACTTCTGAATTTTGATAAACATTTCTTTTCTCCTTTATTTGAGATTATAACTAGTTGTTTTTGCCCTAGAGTTTTGACTTATGAGCGTTGCGTTTTCTTTTTTGGTGATGATTGGTTGGCTTATTTTATTTAGACTCTTTCGCTCTCTGGAGTTTGTAATTACAAATGATAAAAAATAAAATTTGTTCTCCTTTTTTCCTGGTTTCTGCTCGATTTTGTGAAGTGGGTTGCTTTTTATTGTTTGGAGCTGAGATTAATGGTGGGTTGCTCTTTCATATTACCTCAAGAACTAGAAAGAAGGAAGTGCCAGAGAAAATGCAGTTGATGGCGAAAAGAGAGATAATCGAGATAGAGTGACAGTTCAAAAAAATTAATAGCAAAGGCAGGTTTTTTAGATACCAAGAAAATTGAGAGCTACTACATGTGCTTATTTGGGTTAGTGAGTGAGCATAAAGAAGAAAAAATTGGGCTTTTGCCTTGATGCAGATGCTACTATAGTAGTATTCATTTATGTGATAGAGCTGGAGAGTAATTGCACCATTTGAAAGTTACTAATTTTTTTGGTTTATGAATGAGAGATATTCCTATGATTAGCTTGAGTGTGTTATTGAGCTGTTACTTCTGAGTTATGTTTGTGTTGCAATAATTGGATCAAGTTTCTGCCTTTAAATGGAGCGTTGAATATTTTCTTTAACAATGACAGGGTTGATTATGTTGAAAAATCAACTCAGTCTTTCTTGGTTGATTTCTGCCTTTAAATTCTTGAAGTTTTATGTGTTGTTTGTATGAAAAGCACTTCTTTAAATTTTGTTAATGGGATATGATAAATAATGCAATTGCTCTGAAAATGAATTGCTCTGGAAATGTGGGTTAGAAAAATGGTAACAATCAATTTTTTGGTGTTGAGTAGAAGCAGGTGGAAGGAAAAAAAAAAGGTCTACCAATGGGGAACCACATGTGACGAATAAGAATCTGAGAACCAATTGCATAGAAGTAGCCAAGTAGGTGAATACTGTGATATATGTTGAGACTAGAGAGCATAGCAGCAGCATCAGTTAGCATATGTAACTATGAGAGAATGGACAATAGAACAAGTGAAGCTAGAGAGGATCAGTTTGAATTTGAACTTGAGATTCAGAATGAAGCATCTATTGAGTGCGGTGAAGGTGTGTGAATAGGACCCTTTTTTTCTTTGTGAGAAAGTAAAATTCTGGTTAATTCAGCTTCATCATCCTGATAGGTTTTTGTATCTAGGATTCCCTAATTTCCTATAATCATAGTGTTTGAGATTGTTCAGATTCGGCACATAAATCTTGAGAGGTAATATGATGTCCCACGTTAAAGCCACTTGAACCATTTTGTGCCCCATAGAGTTGCCCGGGGGCAGGGCTGGCGTTTGAGCTGTATGCATGTGGGATTCTTACTTTGAAAATCTGATATTAGGAGATTGTTATGACCTAATTTCATCATTAATCACTTGAAAATTTTTGTCTATTTTTCGTTTATTTTTCTCTTTAATTATCACAGATATGAATGTGGTATGGGCTTGAGTTTTATATGTTTTTCCATAGAGCGTTTTCTACCTAATTATTTGTGCTGTGTTGAGCATCCATCAAAGAATAATATTGACATGATTTGAATTTATCTTTTTGATTGGACATAGTATGCCCAAATGCCAAAAGTTTATCAGCAAAATATTTTTTATCGGGGTGAAGATCCATTAATGAATCAATGACTAATTTTGTTTATATATTGTAAATGCACAATCTATGCAAATGTTTTCTGTCACCTCCTGAATGTGTGTTTGATATGCTATAGACATTATTTATAATTGGAAATTTTGCAGGTTTGAAATTCCATATTGCACAGAATTCTGTTTAGATGCTTGTGAAGTGTGAAGTGTGAACTCTTTGTAAGACTTGTTTTCTTGCCGTGTAACCAGTCATGCTAGTAGATCCTGTTAGAATCACTATTATCAACACCATATAATATGAGTTCTTTTTCCATCCACGAAGATAAGTTTATTTTTCTTTTTTATTTGTCCCAAATATGTGCAATTTTATTTTTTAAAAATAGCAACTTATTATGTTCCTATCTATATGTACTGAAAAAGTACAATTTATTAGTTCCAATAATGTTTTAGTAACAAGAATTATTTAATTTTTGGAGCAACAGAAATGCATGGTGTATTAAGAAAAGAGCAAACAAAATCTATTACTTTTAACTATATTAACTGCATTTTCTTGAACTATGTAAAAATAGAAGTAAGCCTATCTTTGTGGCTGAAAGGAGTATTTATTTTTGTATTTCAATTGTATGTTTTATTTATTTATTATTTATCTTTCGCATGTGGCTGCGGCTTGAGAGGCTTTAAATATTTCCAATTTTCAGGGGGGCAAAAGCACACTGGAAAATTGTCAGGTTTTGCAGGTGAGAGGCTTGTCTTCTATACTACTAAGCATTTGATTATGACATCTATTTGGCATGTTGTTATTCTTTGCTTTGCTATGTTATTCTAAATAACTTCTGCCTTGTGATAAATTATTCTTGCAACTTATGAATCTGAACCTTTGTTCCTATCATGTTTAATGTGCTTTTCTAACAGAAAGGTTGTGTAATTTTCTTTTCTCACTTCTCTACATGATAATTGCCGTTCATTTCATTCTATATTTACTTCTCTACTTGTTTGCTTAGCAATATGGGATGGTCCTTTTTCTTACTCAGATGTAGTAAAGATTAGTGTAGAGCAGGTTTCTGAGCTGCTTCTTTTCCTGAATACTTTAGGTTGCAAAGGAGTGATCACTGCTTTTGCTTTGTCAGATTAAGTCTGTTGTGTTCTCACTGTCAAAGTAGAGATGAACTTTCTTACTTTCTGAAGCTTTTATCTTCACACTTAATGTTAGAAATCGGAAAGAATTTTTGTGAAGCTAATTTTTTAGTTGTATACTATGTAGTACACTGATCTCCAGAAAAAAAATGGAACCTTCAATCTGTGGGTGAAACCAAAAGGTATTGCCATTCTTCTGATACAAAAACTCCCAATTGTTGTACCTGTCAACAATAGCTTCAATCTTTCTGTCTCACTTGATTTCCAGGCGCATCTCTTCTGAGATCTACATGATTTGATTTTTTCAATTCTATGTAAAACCATTCAAGACATGAAACTTCACTTTTGAGTACATTTATATTTTATTTTCCCCAAGAATTGGAGATTCTCCTAAAGAAAGCTGACTTTTGGCTTTACATGCTGCAGGCAACAGTTAATCGATCAAAGGGGAACAAAACTGAGCTGTCTAGATCTGATCTCATTCAGAGAAGTTCCTATTGCCGTGTCTCTGGTATTTTGAATTTAAAAACCCCGTAAAAAAGTTGAGATAAGGATATTCAGCAGAAAATCTAACCGGGGAATTTTGAATGCACTGCAGGACGTGACATGGATCTTATTGAGCTGTCAGCCTATGGCAATGTACGCCATGTACAGGATTCAGGAGGTTGTAGGATTCAATGATCAATTGGCTACAGTAAACTGTAACAAACTGACATTAAAACTTAGCGAATCAATTTATACTTCTGATTATACAATCAATAAAGATTATGACAATACTTTTGGGACACTTTTTTTGCTCAAAATTCATTTACAGATTCACATTTGACATATTGGTGTGCGTAAAATTTTATACGAAATTCTACATTTATAATCTTACTAAAATTGATATAATTTGTGTGTGTCAATTAACCAAGTGGGAAGAGCATCCGTGGCTCTCCATTTGTAAGGCCAGGATGTAACTAGAAAATATCCCATCAGTTACTGAGCTTATAAGCTTAAGGATGCTACATGGGCTGAACCTCCTTGCCTAAATACCCTTGTAGTGTAGTAAAAAGACAGGCCCATATGGCTTGAAGTGTATGGAATGGAATTCCCATGGCTCATGCACATAAGAAACTCATTTTTCCCAGAAACTTTGATGTTTACACATCATTATCCAGCATCAATGGGAAAAGGAAGAAAGTGATGCATCTTTTTCCTACTTTTTGTTGGAAAGAGGAAAGTATGATAATCATCCACTCTTTTCTTCTTTGAGCTACTTCTCTTTTTTCTCAACAATCTATTGAAGCACTTATTCTAATGGTTATATATATATATATATATATAAAGAAACATTGAAAGGGACAAATCTGATGTTGGCCATCCTCATTGGAAGCTAATATTTTGGTGCCATACACGTATCCCGTGCAAACCATTATTTTGCAAGAAATGAGTGCGCATTTTCCTGAGATGAAAGCAACCACAAGCACCAACTCGAAGCTTTTATCACTTTTTTGACTTGGTTGCACCTTATTATGTTTGTATCAAACAGTATATAACATGACTTTTGAGACAGCTTTTTAGGCCCCCTGTTTAACACAAAATCCAAGGGCCATGAATAATATGTGCAGTTCATTGGACAGGCCGAAGACTTAGACAATCTTATGTCTAAATCCCAGTAGATTAAACGTAAAAAAGGGAGGTTGACACTTTGAACCAATTACAAGAACTGCCTTTCCCTACAAAGTCAACTTTGAGTGATGGCCATCTTCAATCTTTTTGAGTAGCATTATGACTCAAATTGCCACTCATCTATCATTTGAATTCAATGACAACTAGTTTTAAGATTTAAATATTATTTGAATTCAAGCTTAACTAAACTTCTCTGGCAATAAGAAAAGGAAAAAAAAATCAGACATAATTTAGATAAACAAAAGCCATGTTATTATATCTATTGTTAATTATCAAGAATTTTAATCGCATCAAGAACCAAAACTAAAAATTTTGAATTTGAGTTCAATTGTTATTAAAGAACCGAATTATAATCTCTTGGAGGCCTCCACACCTCAGTCCGACAGTATGTGAGGGGTAAATCACGGTATGCAACAGCCTCCTAGGTGGGAGGTTCATGATGTCCACAAGAAGCCCACCCGAAGAGTGAAATTCTCACACTGCGACTGTTGAGATTCGAACCGTGGTCCTGAATTCTAAATCTAACATTCGAGTACCAACTGCTCTACGCCTGCATGAATATAGCGTTTGATATGTTTTAAACTCCGGTTAGGTTGCATATGTGAAGGGCAATATTTCATTTTTTTTAAGGATAAGTTCTGCAGGCACTTTAGTATCCCCTTGAAAGGGATGGAGCCGCCTAGTTTATACAAAATCTCAATAGAAAGATTAGCTTTGAAGTGAAGCATTGAAAGAAAAGTTAAATCTGAATGCTTTATGTTGTAACTTTTCATCTGACTGCAATGATTCTTCATTTTTACCAATCCATTTCATGGCATGATAACTATCACTACTTCTTCTTTTATGGAGAATAATGTCTTTTTTTTTTTCCTTTTTTCTGAAAATGGTCCCGATTTGAAAGGTTTGAGTTTGAGCAGGAAAGAATAGCCGGTTTCCAATCGTTCTTTATTGGAGGAGTCATGCTGATGAAGGAAGCAGACTGATTACGATTTACACGCCTATGATTGATGATGGGTGGTACATTCAACAAACTGTGATTAAAATCTCAGTTACTTGTGAGGAAAAAGAAAAAGACAAACCAGAAATTAGGCATGTGGTTTGAAAGAAACGAAGTGTTGCAATCTCCATTAAAAGAAAAAAGCAAAAACAAGAAAGAATGCCAAAAAGTATACGTGGTCTATATTTGCTGCTACCAACTAAAATATCTATGTATTCCTTGTACCTCATCAACCAGGTTCACACATTGTTTAGATTTTTCATGTATCTACTAATTTCTTTTAAAGGAAAATAACACATCTTATTGGGTTCATAATCTAAATATCGATCCTTTTTTTTTTCTTTTTAATCTCGATGCAGTAGCCGACCTCAATTTGTTTGGGATTAAGGCTTTGTTGTTGTTATTGTTGTAATCTCGATGCAGTAGACTGTTATGTAGCCGATCCCTACTATTCAGTATACACAGTTTTATTTCCCTTTCACAGTTCTGCAAGTAAAAGAAGCATGTGATACTTGAGAAGTGCAAGAAATCATGTCTTACTAGAGAAGAAATAAATTAGGAGTAGTAAAGGATGAAATAAGAAGAAGAAGAAGAAGAAGAAAAGAAAGGAAGAGTGGAAGACAATTCAAGGAAAAATGTCCAAGAATTTTTCTCTTGCCTTTACCATTTTGTGCAAGTTGTTTGTGTCCACTGGGCATGAAAAGGAAAGCTACCTGGCTTTTTATGAGATAGATTCCATTTTATCTATAACAATGAGGGCCTACAAGAATTTGAACCTTTTTCTCCACTTTACACCTAACAGGAACCCCCTTCAGCATTATTTCATGTGGTGCAATGACTTTTTTCTGTTTTGGCATTTTCCAACCTTACGTAATTTTCTTGCTGAATCATTACTGAATAATAGTGTTAGACCCCCAAACATTCTGTTGCTTCTTGAATCTGTTAAATCTCCTTCCTTTTTGGGTAAGCGAATGACTGAATGCTTCTTTCTGCAATTTAGATGTAGAACAGAAATAGAGAGAGCCTGAAAGATTTCTTGTTTATTGTACAGAACAGCAAGGAAAAATGGAGAAAAAAGATCCCATTTTCTAGCTATCTTATGAAAAACTTTAGGAGCAGTTCTAGAGATTTTTGCTACACCTAAGGATTTTTATCCAACCCACCCTAACCCAGTATATTACATACAAAGAGATATTTACATGAAAACAAATCCAGCAAACCAAGTAAAACAAGAGGCATAGGTTTGCAGCGTCACAAGAACAAAATGTCCCACCACACCTTCTCCTAGTCCTCCAAAACCTGAATTTCCTCAGCTACTTCGTCTGTGTCAGTTAGCATGATCCATTCACGATCACAGTGAGCGTTGCAATCGCTTATAGATGAGTTAAAGTTGACCCTGCCGTTATGGTCTACATGCCACCACGTCAAGAGCTCTCATGAAAGTTGATCGATCGAGACAAGGCGGCAGGGTTTGCCCGCAATACCGCAGAGGTTTCAGCAACATGCTTCTTTTCGTCGCTCTTTGGTTGGAAGGCCTTGAACAGTCCTCCCCCACTAAAGGATTCATTCTTTATTCCAAGCGTTGCCCATATAGAACTTTTTGATGCTTCAGTTGGGTCATCAATTCTTAGAATTTTGGGAACTAAAACACGCCCATTTCTATGCTTTGCTGGCCTTTCTTTCTCCAAATCATCTGCTTTTAGTGTGTCCCCATCTCTCGAGTGTTTTCCCAATGGAGAATTAGGATCAGATGTAGCCTTTTGACTTGATGAAGAAGTAGATGATTGAGGAGACAACAAAGGGATGTTCCATCCACCAGGAATACCGCAATTCCAAAAGGGAGGATAAAATGGAATAGGAAATCCTGGCGGGCAAAATGCTGGAGAGGGCAATGGAGAATTACAAGGATAGGGCCAGGGAACACCAGGAAGACATGGGATTGGAGGAGCAAAGCAATTGATGCTTTGCATAAAAGGTTCTAGTGAGCAAATCCTGCCTCCTTCCGCTATCGAATTGGAAACTGTCACAGAAGATCCACTTGAACAATCATCACCGTTTTCCCTACCTTTGCAAGAAACTGGAATTCTCTGTTCTTCAAAATTATGCAATCCATTTCGAGCGCCATTCAAAACCTTCTTATCAGCAAGATTTAACACGGAAGCCATGGAATCACATATTGGTGCATCCAAGCCAAAGCTAAGGACCCTACCATTAGTTTTCAGTGCAGGGTTGTGTGTTCCATTTAAAGCTTCAATACGAGCAGCTTGAAGCGCCTCCGAAATAGTTATGTGATGATAATGAGAGG
Organism: Cnidoscolus chayamansa; assembly: GCA_948266635.1. Classification (NCBI taxonomy): domain Eukaryota; kingdom Viridiplantae; phylum Streptophyta; class Magnoliopsida; order Malpighiales; family Euphorbiaceae; genus Cnidoscolus; species Cnidoscolus chayamansa. Next base: position 14,182 of record CAOGCB010480789.1, on the reverse strand, counting down.
CGGAGTTCTTATTCTTGCGACGTCCAGCTCCCACTGGGACATTCCTCATGTTACCGCCAGCAGTCCAATATCTTTGGCAGGCTTTGCAGAAATGGCGAGGTTGGTTGATATTATAGTTGTTATAGTAACAAAATTTAGTATCCATGCTATTGCACCGCGGGCATGGAAGTAATTTGTCAGGCTTCTTGAGGGTTTTCTCTTGTTTGTTCCCTGAATGATTCTGTTCTTTCTCTGTCATGGAAGTCTTTGATTTTGCAGATTCTTCATCGATAGAGGGTGTTTTGGGGTTCACATTAGTCTCTGCTGATGTTTCTGTCTCTGCAGACTCCTCTGTATCCAGCAGTTGAGCATCATCTTCTTCTGATGTATCAGGGACTTTTCCTGCCGGAAAATCCTGAAATTTTAACTTTGTTTCTTAGTTAATTAAATTAAATTAAATCAATATTCTGCAACAACAAGAAACAAGAGCCAAAGGTAATGGATAAAATAACTGAAGATTCCATGAATAAACTTTATCATAATCAGAATTCTCATCAAGTTCCACTATTTGCTTTATCAACCTTCCTCTGTTTCTTGTCATACACGGGTAGAGGTCCTATTGACAAGATCAAGGGTATGTTCTGCTTTCATGAACTCAGAAAGTTCTAGAAAATTAGTCAATTAACCAACAACGAGCAGACACGTAGAAAAACTAAGGTCATAAAGACTAAAAATAGAGGAAAATTTGAACAAAAACAAATTTAAAAACTCAGCAGGAAACCTTTTCAAAATTTCATGTCAAACAAGAAGTAGAATCTGCAATTATATTTCTGGGAGAAGTATTGTCAAATTGCAAAATAAAATTAAACCTTTAAAACAGGATTGGCTAATAGAAAGAAAAAAAAATGAAAATCTTTCTAATAAAACAAGCTATTAGAAAGCTGAAGTTGATCAACATCAAGCAAAGGGGAAATAAAGCATAATCAATCAGATATCTGAAGTTATCAAATAAGACCTGTGCAGTTGTAAGATATGTAATTGAGAACAGTAACAAGAAATTAAAAAGAAAAAGAAAAATTTGCATTGATGAGGAGCTGAAATTCGATTGCGAGAGGACAACTTAATTTAAAATGTTTTAGAACCTGCAAAGAGTAGTTTGAAAAGACAAGGCTGACAAAGAACACTCATGGGTGAAAATTTAGTGTACTGATACAACAAGTTCAGATTTTGGATATGACATTTCAAGATTTCAGTTAACAGAGTTTTGTTTCTTTTTTTTTTTATTATTTTTTATTTCCTAGTTTTTCTCAGCTACCAAACACTAAAAGCAAATCTGGAAAAGTGAAGCAAAAAGCCCTTAAAGTCAAAAACAACTCGAAAAAAGTAAAAATTCGGTCAAACTCTAAAATTCGATCAGTTTGTCGAAACTACAGAAAACAGAAAGATAAAAGAACTGCCATTTGAATCTTACCATGCTAAGTAAAAAAAAAATCAAATCAAGAAGCTAAAAAGTAAAGCCAGCCCATGAATTCTTCTAGGTTTATACCAAAAGGGTACTCCTCAGATCCCCATCCCATATAATAACACAATTCAGATATCTGCCAATACAAAAATCTTTGACTGAAGAAATTGGTACCTTCTCTTCGTCTTCTCCTTCTTCAACTCTCTCCAAGCGAGGCAAGTTATCATCGGAGATCGGCGGAAGGTAACAGTCGGACTTCAGAGGTATATTCTGGCCGAAGAGCTTGATGGCAGGATCCTTACTAGTATTTTCTTGCATTTTCTTTTATTTTCTGGGTAAGCAAACAGGCCAAAAAAAAAGCGCGAGAGAAATCTTGGGTCTAGGTTGGCGTCTTCGTTGGCAATGGAACGTACTTTGGTGTCTCAGTAATTGATCTTTAAAGCCAGAGGTGGATGCCACGTCATCATTAAAGTTCGGTTCTCAGCCACAAGTTTTTGTGGCCCCAAGAGATTTTCTCCTGCTTTCTTCCTTTAGTTTTGATTTGATTTGATGGAATATGGTCGCACGGAGATTTGGTGCACTTGGTCCTAGTCGGAGTATGACGGAGAGTCGCTGATATCATGACGTGGCAACAAAAGATTGGTGATAATTGGGCAGTAAGCATCCTTAGAAACTCCTCAATAAAAATTAATACTGGCCGGCTTTGACAGGACACGTTAGTTTTTGCCAAACATTTCCTTCGCATGCTCCAAAAAACGTAAATTTCCATTTGTCAAATCACTGAATCGATTTTCTTTTTTTGTTTTTTTATAAATTATTAACAATTTTCTAATTCATTGATTCTGAAAAGAAAATCAGATAAATTACGATAGGATATAATTATTTAGATAAAAAATTCATATATTTTTAAAAAATTTATTTAGAGAATAAATTTTTTATATTATGATTATCAAAATTTAAATTTTAATTTTAAATTTATTATCTGAGTGCATTATGTGTCTATACAGATCGACTTATATAATATTTTTTTTTATTAATTATTTTTTCATTGATGGAGTTTATTTTATTTTATATTATATTATTTTATTTATTGTATTTTATATATTATAAAAATAAATAAAGTATAAAATATTATAAAATTAATTAAGGTGTTTATTTTATATGAGTAAAATATGTGTATGTATAAAAAAAATAAATTATATTTGATTTAAAATTTATTTTTAAATTTTATATGTATATATATTTTAATAATAAAAAAATATAGTATATATTTTTCTGATATATTTAAATTTATTAATTAGAAAAATAAATTAATTTCATTAATTAATTTTTATTAAAAAATTATTATAAATTTATTTTATTAGTGATTAAATATTGATTAATTAACAATGCATTTTCATTATTTCATATTGAAAGAGATGTAGTAATTAATTATATGCATCTATTACACAATAATTATATTAAAAAAAATATTTGAGTAGTAAAATAAATATATATATATATATATATATATATATAATATTTAATGAAAAGAAAATTGTGAAGAGAGCCATAACATTTTAAATGAATCAATTGAATTTTCTGATACTTTTTCATTGTTCAATTTAGTTTCAAGTAGCTTTACATTTTAATAATAATAGCAAATATTAAAAGAAAATGAATTATTTTTTTTATATTAATTCCTAGAAATATTTTCTAAATAAAAAATAATGGTGATGAGGCGAGATGTTATTGGACAAAAGAACATAAAACGCGGTTTGAAAGCCACATCAGCACAGAACACTACGGAAAAGCATTTGCCTTTAAATTCAGCAAGGCATAATAATAATGTCACACGTGTAAAAGCACTAGTCAGCTTGTGAAGGACGCGTGTCGGTCAGTTGGAAGAGGTACACGCAAGGGTGTAGATAGAAAGGTATCCAACATGGGAGGCTTTTTTGATCTTTCGGTGTAAAAAGGTCAACCCATTTTTTGTTAAATTAAAATAAGATACTTAGAATTAAAGAATAAATTAAATTAAAATCAAAATCAGATGTTCCTTTTTTTACAATTTAAGTTAATATTTTTATGTGTAATGGGCGGTAGCGTGGGCGGTTATATTTTATTTTTATTTTATTTTAATAGTGAGTGTTAAAAAGACAAATCCTGATTTGGACAGCTTAACATAGAAAAGATGTTCTCTCATTTGTGGGCTTCCTTTTTTCTTCAGCAGAAATCACTTGTTGTTTAAATTCAAAGTTGGGCTTAAATCTAACAAACACCAAAAGGCTTATTCGCCACTCCATTTTAGTAATCTTTCTTGGGATTTCTCACCTTGTCTGCCTCGATGCTATCCCACTTTCAAAGTATGTTTTTTGATGATTCCCTTCTCATCATCTTCATTCTTCTCTCTTCTTTTGCTAAGTCCTTTCTCTGTCTTATTTGCAGGACTTGGAAGGTTACTGCATGGACGTTCCACTTCTGGAGGCAACCCAAATGGTATACCTGGTGAACTGTTTCTTGCTAGCTATATACAATCCTTAGGCATCGTTAAATAGTTTCATATTTCTATTACAGAAAGTGGCTATGGAGACAACCTTGATGGGGCATATGACAGGTGGGAGAATGGCCGTGCAGCTAAATGATTACCCTGGCAAAGAGACCGCCCCATTCTTGTCCCTAAATATATAGTCTAAGAGAGTGAATTCCAACACATTTTTATATTTTGAAAAATGATGGCTAAGTTTAATTAGACTCATTGAATATGTAAATCTTTCTAAAGTAATAAAATTTATTAATCTTGGTTCAACTCCCAGAATATAAATTCATCAAGCTAAATTTAATTTAAATATAAACATTTAATATTAAAATATAAATATCACATGCTCTACATAATAAATATAAAATATTCAAACTCGTAAATACATTAAAAATATGTAAAATATAAAAAATTAAGAGTTAGAGAGATATAAAGATTAAACATAATGGTTTGACTTTAATTAGTTTATATCCATTCTTCTCAAATATCTTTATTGAGCTTCCACTATTTTTTTTTTCTTTTCATGAATAAGAGAAAAATTTTTTATAATCTATAAAATTTCATAAAATATTTATAAAATCTCTCACAAGTATTCTGTTTAATACTGAAATACTTCAAGTTTCACTAAATGCTTGAGCAATCCTCATAATTTACAATAAATGTTATAACTCACTCAAAATCAATAAAAATAAATATTATAAGGTAGAGAGAGTTGATTCGCTAATAATGGATAATAAATTACCTTTTTAGCTTAAGAAGAGAAAAGTGTTTGAAAGTTGATAACAATTGTATTTTTACTTCTTTGGCATTCAAAGGTGTATAAATGATATTAATAGATCATATGTATAGTCTTAGATCAAGTATGACACAAATTAAAAAAGACCATTGGAGATTTTATAACCGTTATTTTGTATTTCCTGCAAACCACTGTTAATTTCTTTGTGTGCAACTATTAGATGGCTCCTAGGATGTGGTGGCTCAGCGGTAGTGATATCTACTATTAAATTAAACCATTAGTCAATTATTCGAATAACTTTCTTTCTGCTAAAATTATCTAATTATATAATATTTTCTTGGTTGAATAAAGCACAGTGTTAAGTGGATGAAAATGCAATTGCGAATTGGACCATCATAATTCTTGAACCTGATTTCTTCGTTGCAGTGTGTAGCTTAAGAACATTGAAATTGCTATATTGGTTTTGTGTTAAACAACTAATTAGTTTATAGAAAATTGACCTCAAGGATTTTCTTTGTGGAAATACGTTGGTAGGTAAACCGCCAGTGAAATTTATATTTGAACTCTTTTTAAGTGGATTTCTTCCTTTCCATTCAATTGATGTTCCCTTGTTCATTTTGGTATAAATCATAGAAATCTCATCGAATGTATAGCCTTTTTTAATGTTAAAATATGGCATTGTGGTGTTGTAGAACGTCAAATGTCATAAAACTATGGAGACTAAAAGAAAAGATGCAAAAGTAGTGCATCAAGATTGAAAGAAATGGAAAAATATGAGCCAGAATCAATATAATATACTATCCTTTTGGAGAAGGAGCAACAACGGGTGCAGGGGAAGGACCGTTATTTGTATCATTAACACGTAAAAATCCAAATTTCTTGATGAGCTCACTTGCAATCAACTCATTTGCCTTATCTGATGGATGGTATTCATCCCAAAACACATACTTGCTTCTATCCTTGCATAATGTTGATGCTGGAACGCACGTTAGAGCTGGTCGTATTCTTCCAAACGAACAACATGGTGAGTCTGCGTTCTTAAATCCTGAAATTTACACAACACTTGTTTTTTAATTTATTATGGAAAATGGGATTGACTAGATTGTTAAGAAAAAGAAATCGTATTGCTCACCATATTTGGTTGGGTCGGTGATCACATCATTAACAACATCATAAGCATCTCCAAATTTGAAGCTCGCATTAGTAAGCTTGGTGGTTAAACTATCTATTAACTTGCCTGTAGCTTGATTAAAGCTAATAGCTAGTTCGTTCGTTCTGTCCTGACAGTCCCCAGTTGTACTCAGGACCCTTTGGAGTGGAATACAGCCCATTGGTCCTAACCCAAATACCATCAGCTGCCTTGCCCCCAACTTATGTAATGTCTGTACAAATAACACACGGATTAGACAACTTAGCTGCTTAAATTGAAAAGGTTACTTAAGTTGTATAATCAATCTAAACAAGCCACCTTAAGTTGTCCTTCAAGTGTTTCCATCAGATAATCAATGAAAGTCTGATCATTGTACTTCCATGAGTCGCTGTAAACTGGCATCAAGTAATTGTTAATGAAGTCATTGCTCCCTAAAGCAACCACATATCGAGCTTCTTGGAAGAAATCCTTTGCTGCTTGTTGTCCAATTCTGTTTATGATCAGTTGTTGCGTTCCTCGAAATAACTCGAGCTGCTTGTTGAGAGAAAACCTTTGAATCTGCAATAACGGTTATGTATGGAATATTTCAGCGTTTAGTCATCCTCAGAAGAGAAAATGGGCAGAGTCACGGTTGCGGAATTTAAAACTTACAAAGTAGCCGCCGGTTTCATTCAAAATCCCACCACCTCCAGAGGCATAATTTACTCCATTCTCCAATATCACATCTTCTGTTAAAGATGGATCAAGAAAAGCTGGTGGCCTTGGCAGGCCAGTGTTGTCACCTTCATATACGTAATAAAAAGTAAGGAATCGGCAGGATAAGATGATAGGAGATGGGAAGTTCAAAGTCTATAATATTACCTATTATATCAGCAACAGTGCGGCCATTAGTGAACCTGCCATTAGGGAGTCCATTGCCAAAATCAATACCATACCAAGGGAGGCTAGCCTGAGCAAGACTCTTAGTGAGGTACTTGTTGTTACCAACATCAGAAAGCGAATCTCCGAAAATAAACTGGACAATCTTGCATTGGCATCCATGTATAGCAACCCCTAGTAGTATGGCCACAAGTAGTATCGTTAAGGTTAAGGAAGGCGGGAGCGTCATGCTGGAAGCAAAAGGGAGTTGTTTTTTGGTTCGAAGTTGTGTGTAAGCATGGGATTTAAAACACATGTGAAGAAATTTTGGGCTAGAAAACAGAGAGGTCAGGATTGTTGGATGAACCAACTGGCCAGTCATTCAAACCTACTGCAACTACCTTGGTGTATTGTTACAACGGCATAGCAAACATATCATTTTGGGACGTTAAAAAAGAATATATATGTGCAGAATACCTTGTAAATCATTTAAAGGAAAATGATAAAATCACAAAAGTTAATTATGATTCCACATAATAAACAAGGTATGGATGTGATAATATCTGCGTAGCATGATGTGAAAGCACTGACTAGAAAGGTGATTTCATTGAGTTGGACCTCAGTCGTGACTTGATTTTCATTTGAGTTTTCGAAAATAATATATATTTTTTAGGCAGTGTAGTCAGAATATTATGTGTGGATTTTCAAGCTTTGTACTATTTTATAATTTCATTTTAAAAATAAAAAAAGGCTTTTAATTGGAATATTTCTTTCCATATTCATAAATGATGTTTTTACAAATCGAGGTAGTCAAATTTTACAATTTAATTCTTTTAAATTCATATTGAATTATATTCATCTAGCTAGTCAATAAATTAAAATTAATAAAAAAATTTATCCAATTATTTTATTTTATTTATTAAGCATAATAATTTTAATATTAAATATTTTTTTAATTAAATAAATATATTTTATATATTAACTCATGAATTTTTTTTTAAATTTTAATAAATTATATTTATAAATTTAAATTTGATTTTTTTTCATTGATATAAAAAAATTTAAATTCAAATTTTATTTTATTTAAAAAATTAAATCAATTCAGACGACCTGAGACTCAAGTCTCTGCACAATATCATCCTTTGGTTTTTTTGGATCCTTCTTTCTTTTATTTTTATTTTTATTTTTATTTTTTTCATAAAAACTCTGCACAGTATCTGAGACTACGTTAAACGTTGCGTAATAAGAAAACTTCAGCAAGAGAGCTGCACTACGTGGCACAGCGTAAGCCACTTTCACTCGAACGAAAACTACAATTAAAAAAATGTAAAAAAATAAAATAAAATAAAAATGAAAGTACAAAAATCCACCCCATCCCCCACAATCTATCCACATTCAATCCCCACCCTTCGTTCCCTTCATCCAATGGCCAATAACCCCTCATATCCCTAACCATATCCACCCTCAAATTATTTTATCAAAATCTCCGTCGACCCCTTTAACCTTCACTCCCCGCTTCACTCCCCGCTTCGCTCCCAAAATGACTTCCTCCATCGCCTTCAAGACCTTCACCGGACTCCGCCATTCCTCCCCTGAACCTTCCACACTCCAAAACAAACTACCAACTATTTCCCCTCTCAACCACTGCCCTCGCCGTCTTCAAATATGCGCCAGCAAATCCAGCCCCAAGCTCCAAAACCGTAACCTACGAGTAGCAGTCATCGGCGGCGGGCCAGCTGGTGGATCAGCTGCTGAGACCCTTGCTAAAGGCGGCATCGAGACCTACCTCATCGAACGCAAGCTCGATAATTGCAAGCCATGCGGTGGGGCCATTCCTCTTTGCATGGTGGGCGAGTTCGACCTTCCATTGGACATTATAGATCGCAAGGTGACCAAGATGAAGATGATTTCCCCTTCCAACATCGCTGTGGATATCGGGCAAACGCTCAAGCCTCACGAGTACATTGGTATGGTGAGGCGCGAGGTGCTCGATTCTTACATGCGAGAGAGAGCCGCGAGCAATGGGGCCAATGTCATCAATGGATTGTTCTTGAAGATGGATATTCCAAAGGGCGGGAGAGGCAGCGAAACTGCACCTTATGTCTTGCATTACACGGAGTACAGTGGGAAGGTTGGCGGGGCAGGACAGAAGAAGACTCTAGAGGTCGATGCTGTTATTGGAGCTGATGGAGCCAATTCCCGTGTTGCCAAATCCATTGATGCTGGTGATTATGACTACGCCATTGCTTTTCAGGTATTATAACCACATTTTTCACTGAAGGTCGAAGAATTGAAGTTCAATTTTGGAATAAGGTTTTGCTTGAATTCTTAAATTGAAAATTTCTGCATTGGTATTTACAGGAGAGAATCAAAATCCCCGATGAAAAAATGGTATACTACGAGAACCTAGCTGAAATGTATGTTGGTGATGATGTATCCCCAGACTTCTATGGATGGGTGTTCCCAAAATGTGACCATGTTGCTGTTGGAACTGGCACAGTGACTCACAAAGGTGATATCAAGAAATTCCAGTTAGCTACAAGAAACAGAGCCAAGGACAAGATCCTTGGGGGCAAGATTATTCGAGTGGAAGCACACCCAATACCAGAACACCCGAGGCCTCGCAGGTTATTAGACAGAGTAGCGCTGGTAGGGGATGCAGCAGGATATGTGACTAAATGTTCAGGCGAAGGCATCTATTTTGCTGCAAAGAGTGGAAGAATGTGTGCAGAGGCAATTGTGGAGGGGTCAGAGAATGGGAAGAGGATGGTGGATGAGAGTGACCTGAGGAAGTACTTGGAGAAATGGGACAAGACATATTGGCCAACATACAAAGTGCTGGATGTATTGCAAAAAGTATTCTACAGATCAAACCCAGCAAGAGAAGCATTCGTGGAGATGTGCGCAGATGAGTATGTGCAGAAGATGACATTCGATAGCTATTTGTACAAGAGGGTGGTACCTGGGAATCCTCTGGATGATTTGAAGTTGGCTTTCAATACCATTGGGAGCTTGGTGAGGGCTAATGCACTTCGAAAGGAGATGAACAAGCTCAGCATATGAGCCAAACCATTATAAATGTTATGTATAATTATTATTATTATTATTTTTTCATAATTGACCTGCATTATCTTCTTGTAGTAGAAAGACGCTTAATTCTGATAATCAAATCACCAGTTATCTTATTTGGTTGTGACGTTTAAATCCCAAATCAAATGGCGATTTTATTAGTTGCAGGGAATGGGGATGCATGCCTCTCTTTGGCAATATTTACTGAAACTGAAAGAACAAAAGAAAAGAAGATCACAAAAAGAAAAATCTTTCTTGAGTTTCAACTGATACATAACATAATTGTTGTCTTATATTTCAAAAGTCAATTACCATATTCATATTTTAATCTACAAGAAAAGATATGTTAGCTTTTTCACTCTTATAACTAAAAAGTACATATTTATTGTCTTTATAGTAGTAATCAAGCTTAATTTCAATTTTATAACATATCATGAAGGATTATATATAAAATATCCTTTAAACCGAAATACAAATTATATGTTTTTTAGAGCATACATTCTAAGTTAATTTTTAAAGATTCATTACTCTTATTAAAAAATTATATAAAAGAAAAGAAAAAAAAAAGAGTCAGACGACGAAATAAGGGAAAAGATTGAATGCGTCGCCATCTAGAAAAAGTGAAATCGGATACGCTAGAAACGAACGGCCAAGATGGAGTAAAGGCAAAAGGGCACATTTTAAAGGAGATTCTTTCTCAAAGTGCGGCGGTGTATTCGGGAAGGAGGTGTTAGTGAATAGTTGCTGAAAACGCAGATTCCTCCAAGGCCCATTGGCGGAGATTTCAATCCATTTCCTCTTAAATTCGCCTTCGCAGATCCAAATCAATCTCCAATCTCCTCTCCTTCAAGGTCCGTCTTCTTTCTATCTATTTCCTTCTCTTCCTTTTTTCTTTCTTTAATGTTTCTAATGCTCGTAATCTTTTGTCTTTCTTGAGATCTAAAACCCCTTACTTACTAGTCTGATTTTATCTCTTTTTGTGTTCTTTGTTTTCATTTTTATGGCTACAAGTTTGTTAGTTATGGAAAGGTTGCCGACAATTATTTACCTGAATCTGAATTTAAGGGTTTGAAAATTTCCTGTTCTTACTCTTGATGGTTTCGATTGGTATTAAACAAAGAATATACATCAAATCAGCAATTGAATGGGAACTTTGTTTAATTCCTTTGGCAGATTGCGTGCCATTCATCTCTTTGAAAAGATTGGACGATTATAATGCGCTGCTAGAATGATTTAACTTGTTTGAAACTAAAATGAAATAAAGATCGTAGGATGGCAAGCTATCAATCGTTACTGAATTGGATTTCACAATGTAGGTGTAGCTAGATGTTGTCTTTTTTCTTTCTGTAGTTGTTTGTTCTTTTTGTGTTAGATGCAGTCTCCGCAGTTCTTTTTCCCTCCCTCTTTATGCTTATTACATTTAGCAATTACTTGATTCGATGTGGTGTCATTTAAATTGACTAAATATTTACTATCTATCTGTGATATTTTAATTTTATCATTTCGAATGTTTGACTTTTTGAGTGTAATATGTTTGCAACTACACTTGTTATAATCTTCATTAGTTAATATAGATAATAAATGGATCTTCAAGATTTCATCATATTGATTTAATGTTTTACAACTAGAATAAATTTCCTTGATCTGCAAATAACGTGAAACAGAGTCTGAAGGTACAACCTTGTATTCTGCAAGTCTTTATTCTTTCTTGAATTCTAATTGAGTTCAATTTAATTCATTATTTTATCTTCAAAAACTATGTGGGATTTCTAAAATAATGGTTGGTCTGTGCACTGAATCTGCTGTAGTGATTATGAGAGGAAAGATCCATATCTTTGAAAACAACTATCTTGGCAGAAGCTTTTCAAATATCATTTTCTTGCAAGGTTCCAACATTTTTTGCTTAGGCTTAGCATTCAATCATTGTCCAAATTTATGGAGGTCGAGTAGCTTGAATTTCATGTGTCTTCAATGACTTCATACTTCTCTACATTCACAGATTTTCAATATGGCTGCAACATCAGCAGCAACCTTTTCAATTGGAGCAGCCATCCCCTTTGGCCCAAAAGCAAGACAACTTCCACAGTCAAAACCGTTTGCTGTGAGGTTCAGCTCCCAGAATTCACTCACAAGCTTCAGTGGTCTCAAGGCATCAACCTCTGTGAACTGTGAATCTGAGTCATCCTTCTTAGGAAAGGAAAGTGCTGTGGCCCTTCGAGGATCTTTTGCTTCAAAAACCCAAAAATCAACCCAGAGGTCACCATATCACCTAAACCCCCAGGCATCTTACAAAGTGGCAATTCTTGGAGCTTCTGGAGGGATAGGTCAGCCACTTGCACTTCTAATCAAGATGTCCCCATTAGTTTCATCCCTGCACCTGTATGATATAGCAAATGTCAAGGGAGTTGCTGCCGATCTAAGCCACTGCAACACTCCCTCTCAAGTTCTGGATTTTACTGGGGCTTCTGAGTTGGCTGCTTCTTTAAAAGGTGTAAATGTTGTTGTTATACCTGCTGGAGTTCCTAGAAAGCCAGGTATGACTCGTGATGACCTCTTCAACATCAATGCCAACATTGTGAAGACCTTGGTTGAAGCGGTTGCAGATAATTGCCCTGATGCTTTCATCCACATTATCAGCAATCCAGTCAACTCTACAGTGCCAATTGCTGCTGAAGTTCTGAAACAGAGGGGTGTCTATAATCCAAAGAAGCTCTTTGGTGTTACTACACTTGATGTTGTCAGAGCAAACACATTTGTTGCTCAAAAGAAGAACCTCAAGCTCATTGATGTGGATGTGCCAGTTGCGGGAGGGCATGCTGGGATTACCATTCTTCCCCTTCTGTCCAAGACAAAACCCTCAGTCAGTTTCAGTGATGAGGAAGTGCAGGAGCTAACTGTGAGAATCCAGAATGCTGGGACAGAAGTTGTGGAAGCAAAAGCTGGTGCTGGGTCTGCCACACTGTCAATGTCATATGCTGCAGCCAGATTTGTCGAGTCTTCTCTCCGTGCACTTGATGGAGATGCTGATGTTTATGAATGCTCATATGTGCAGTCGGATCTTACTGAGCTTCCATTCTTTGCATCAAGGGTAAAGCTTGGAAGGAATGGGGTTGAAGCTATCATTTCATCTGACCTGCAAGGGTTGACCGAATATGAGCAGAAGGCACTGGAAGCTCTGAAGCCCGAACTGAAGGCTAGCATTGAGAAGGGTATTGCATTTGCTCAGAAGCAACCAGTGGCTGCATAGATTGAATTCAGTAGAAGCCCCAAATATAGTAAAATCCGGATCTAAAAGAGGTTTAGCAAGTTGATTTTTATCGTGATTCAACATTGCATTTTTGTAGAATTTTCTTTTTACACACTCAAGGCATGAAGAACTTCTTATCTGGAGCGGTTATGTTAGTGTTGTAGAATCGAAAATTTGCAATGGTTGTCATCTAGACTAGAGCTTGTAATATTTGTTTTCTTGAATAAGGTGAGCTGTATTACTATTGCGCAAGTGCTAGAGAATTTCGCGCCATCTCTTTCTAAGTCTCTCACCCTCATATATTTTATACACATGATTATTGATAATTTTAATGAATAAATATATAATAATATTTTAAGATTAATGCACTTTCAAATTAAAGTTCTATTTGCAAGAATAAAGTGTAAATGATTAAAATTAATAATTAAGAGAGAAAATTAGATAAATTAATTTCATAATATTTTTTTTATTTTTAATTTAGATTAATTAAGGAATGAAATTTGAAAAATTAAGTTCAAATTAGATTAAAATGTGGTAGTAATAATATGGAAGTTATAATTAATTGGAAAATAAGTATTAGTTATTTATTGTTGGTCCCTAATTGGAGTCCAAGAAGGGGGTAAATTGGACTTTATTAAAAATTTAAATTCTCGGAATTAGACTGAAAGTGACTGTACGCAGCTGATAAAAGAAATTTAATCTATTTAGATATTCTGTTAGAGTAATCAGCAATCAATCAATCTCATACATATAAGTATAACTTGGCAAGATCAAATACTTAATGAATTAAAGCAAATGAATAAGTATGAGAGATGAGTGAGAAAATAAAATCAAGAGATTTATAGTGGTTCAGCCTCTTTGCTTACATCCACTCTCCCAAAGATCTTCTTTGAGAATTTTCTCCACTAAAGTTTCTTTTAAACAGGCAAGAAACAAGCCTTTACAGCTTACACAAGTTTGCTAGGTACTTGCAACCTCTCACAAGATTTCTAGGCTATCTTGCAACCTTTCACAAGTTTTCAAGGCTCTCTTGTAACATCTCACAAGATTTTAAGGCTATCTTGTAATCTCTTACAAGTGTTTTTCACTCAACACTCAAGAGACAAGCTATCCCAAGCTTGTAAACAACCTTAAGTAGGTTTTGATAGATGAAGGAATTAACT
>CAOGCB010480369.1:0-23841 GCA_948266635.1 Cnidoscolus chayamansa | reverse complement strand
AGATTGTGTGAATAGAGAATAGGTCAGAGAAAGCTCGAAGAAATTTGCTGACTGCTTCATGTGGAAGGCTAGTGACATCACAGGAGTAGATCCGGCAATCGCAGTGCACAAGATTCTACTGTACTCTGAGGCTAAGCTAGTGAAACAGAGGCTAAGGAGGCTGAAGACAAAATGACCCTTGAAGATCAAGGAGGAAGAAATTAAATAGAACAAAGTTTATCGATCCAACATGGTTAGCAAACATTGAGCCGGAGCAAAAAAAAAAAAAAAAAAAAAAAAAAAAAAAAAAAAAAAAGATCAGGTACAAGTGAGATGGGGGGTGGGGTTGTTGCATTTCTCAACTTTTTATTTCAAAACTTTTTTTCACAAACAATTTTTTCTTTTTCATTTTTTTTTTTTTTTTTTTTTTTTTTTTTTTTTTTTTTTTTTTTTTTTTTTTTTTTTTTTTTTTTTTTTTTTTTTTTTTTTTTGTTTTATTTTTTTTTTTTTTTTTTTTAAAAAAAAAAAAAAAAATAATTTTTTTTTATATTTTTTTTTTTTTATTAGGTGTTGAATAAACACCAAAACCCCCCCACAAAAAAAAAAAAAAAAAAAAAAAAAAAAAAAAAGACAAGCGTCACGAGGGCATGAACGTAATTTCATAGAGAGGTGAATTGTGTGCATGCGTCGGATCAAAATTAATTAATATCTGACATCATTTTAAATTTATTTATTTTAAGTAAAAATGATTTAATTTTTATTTATCTCAATTAATTATTTTAATTTCAATCTAGAGAATTAGAAGAAATAAGGCTTATGTATCATTTAGAATATAAAATAGATAAATAAACAAAAATATATATATATATATATATATCAATTAAATCAAATATTTATAAAATTAAATTCATTATAAATCAAATATTTATAAAATCTTATCCACAAGTTAAAAGGGATCAGGAATAGTAAATCTCTAATGATTAATTATTTATGGATCATATAGCATAATTTTTATTAAATTAAAAGAATATTAAAAACTATAAGGAGATAAATAATATCTGAAAATTCAAAATATTAAATGATAAAATCAAATATACAATCAAATCATATTATTAATTAATATAAATTTTTAAAATTAATAAAAATAAATAATATAAATATTTAAAGATAATTTCATGTATTCATGGACTCAAAACCTATCATTTCCTTCGTTCTAGCGAAGCGCCGCGCCGGGCACGACTTGCGAGGGAGGGAAAGTCTTATTATGGCTTAAGACCTGCTATTCCGGTGTCAGCATCCGTACGATAAATACTACTCTTTTTGAACACATCTGCACAGTCGTTTTGATTCACCCATTCGATATCTCGACGTGACTGAACCTTAAGCTTCCCTCCATGAACTGATGGATTCTGTGCCCTTCACACCCTACACTATGCTGTTCCTCCTTCCACCAGCTATTCCACTTCGACGGTCGCCCGCCTATTCATCGCCCACTTGTACCCTTTTTTATTATCATTACTATGACCAGTCTCTGTTTTCTCCTTACGAGGCTTCAAAAGAATAATAATGTTGATAACTTCAAGCACACACAAACCATCATGTGAGCTCCTCAAAGACAAGACAAAACAATGGGAGTGCCACGTGTGACTTGTATTACCGCTGCTGATAATCGGTAAGGGCGAAATGGGGAATATAAAAAGACGTACATGGCTTCGCTTGTCTTTAACGGAACGTGAGACAGGAATGGTGACGCTGAGATAGAGAGCGAGGTAGGCGAAAGAGAAAATGGCGCAAGGGAAAAAGACAGGAGGACCATCATGAGCAGTGGGACAAAGAAGGAAGGCAAAGGGACGGTGTTTGTGGTGGTGGTGTTGCGGAGGAAGATGAGTGTTGGTGGTTTACTAATGTGGGTGGATAGTGCCATGAGCTTTCTCTTGATTGCATCCATAAACACGCCCAGCCCGTGTTGCATCGTTGAAACTTTTGTAAGTACACATCGTTGACCCACAACCATGAGAATATTAAGTTGTAATCAATAGGATGATGTCATAAAATTTTTTTCTGGATATGGGTTATTTTCATTGTAGCCTAAATCTATTATATATAATTCAATTCTTCCATTGAAAAGGAAATGGAAAATGGCTTGATTAAAAAGTTAATATTTTTCTAATTCTAAGATGGCAATTAATTCTATATGTTAGGTATAAGCATGCATGAACAAGTTAGGAAGATTTACAAAGCAGCAAATGTGGAAAATTTACAAAGCAGACAAAAAGGTTGTTTTCTAATCAACACATCCTGCCAATTTGCCTTCTGGTTGTGCATTTGACAAAGATGTTTTCCACATACCAAGAAAAATAATTAGCAGCAAAAATTTGACAGTTTCAGAAAATATCACCTTTGGATCATATATTCTTATTTATATATGAATCTTTTTATATGATTGTATTCAGAGCAACATGAAGAATTATATGGCATATCTACTTACTGCATTATTTTATTAGTAGAGTGATCTGAAGAGGGTTGATATATGAAGCTTTTACTTCAGATCAAATAAAATAAGTTTACTGTTGCACCAAAGTCACCTCTTGTTATTCTTTTGGTACCAAAAGGTTGATAATCCCCAACCCTAAAGGAGCCCCTCACTCCGGCCCGACAGTGTAAGAGTGGGAGGTAAACCACGGTACACGGTAGCCTCTTAGATGAGAGGCTCAGGGGCCCGGTGTGCACAAGGAGCCCACTCAGAGGGTGAAACTCCCATACTGCCGCTGCCGGGACTCGAACCTTGGCTCTTTGGTACCAACTCTACCATCTGAGCATCAACCGTGCTACGCCCGCGCGGGCACCCTCTTGTTATTCCTTCATCAAGATAGTGGCTTCTCATGAAGGAAAAGCAAGCTTTTTGAGTAAATATATCGTCCCTACCTAAAAGTAATTGATATATGGTCTAAATAAGGGAGATAAAAATGACGTTCAGGGAGATAATCTTTCCCATTCTCATGTAATAAGTATTTGTAAAGAGTCGAATTACTTTAAAACTATCTCTGATTTACAAAGATAGTCAAAGACATTGCAAATTGATCAATAATGCAACCTATGAGCCGGACTAGTCAAGAATGGAAAGATGAATCACCCATCAGCCAACTGATAACTTAATAGAAAAATCTTTGTATTTTATATTAAGAAGAAGCATAATAAACAAAAGAAACAAGTTTAAAGTCCAACTTTTCAGGTTTTGAGAAGCTGAGAGAATCATGTAGCATATATAGTGTAGTGTTTATTAAAGAACTTCACAAAGCTTCTGATTTACATTATAAAGAAAGAAAGAAAAGAAAAGAAAGAGTTAACCATGTGTTGTCTCTATCAAATGAGAAGGCAAATTAGCTGTATTCAAATATCAATGCAGATCCTACATTTCAAAATGTTATCTTCCCACAAGTCTTCCTCCTCCTTCTTGCTGACTTTAGAATTAAGATCTCAGATATATATTCCTCTCTTTGTAGAAATTTTAGAGTACAATATCTTATTTCAGCCATTAATTATGATGGCTCTTATACGAATATTTATCTGTGTTTTATGAATAATTTGTTCTCTTTCTGTCTATGTTCACTTGTGCCTTTGCATTTTATGACCTGCACATGAGAGAACAAAAATGGTAATTAAACTGCAAGTGAACTTTAAGATAAATATGGAGATATGAAATTCTGTCATATTTGCTTTCGTGCTTATTTTGACCTTGCCTCCATTCTCATCCCCTTTGCCTTTGGCAAAAGAAGAGAAAACATGGACTCAACTTGATTAAGCAGAAGCAATTCAATGCATGTTTAATCTATTCAAAGAGATAGCCATGCAACTATTGTCATCTGCAAAAACCAGAAGATCAAAGGAGGAGACATCTGCCTATCTAGTATATGCAAGTAACTCAAGTTTTTTCATTGGAGTTAGAAATACACACACAGGTTCAGAATTGGACCGTTGTCAAAATCATAACGATTTTGATAAAGGTTTGATTTTATATATAAATACACACTCTACGACCGATATGAGATCTCCAAGGATCGGGACATGCCCTTTGAAGGGACCTCAACCCAAGACCTGAGCTGCATCACGCACACACTGGAACATTTCTTGCTCAAAGCATACTTTTTTTTTTTTTATTATAGCTAGAGATAAAATTGTACCATTGTCAAAATCAATAACTTTTAGATTGTAGGTATAATTTATAAAATGTGATGTATTCCTTGCACCGAAAATACAATAATTCTCTTTACCAACCCTTCTTGCTCTACTCAATAAAGAGTAATATTGGCTTTGCACTACTCATCAGAAGATATTGATGCATTTGTGAAAAACCATAGCAGATTGCACATAAAAGCATAGAAAGCAGTGAAAAATGCTGAGCCCTTCTAGTGATATGAGACCCTCATGTGCACGAGCACACAAAACCAACCACCACAAAACTAAAATAATGATAATAATAAAGAATACATACCTATCTCAATTTGGAAATTGCATCAAGGAATTAGAATTAGGCAATTAGCGCATAAGGGATCTGAAAGCACATCAACAAGATAGGCGTATGCTTCCACCCTCGTCACTTCCAGATGGTTGATGCTGCTGTTGGGTTTGTTGAGAATGCTGTTCTTGTTCATGTGGCTGAAGAAAGAGCTGTGCTTGCAGATGATGATGGTGATGATCCACTTGCTGTGGTTGAACCTGGTAAGGAGTATCGAAGCTGCCAAGAGCCAGCGAAGGGGACATGGAAGCAACAGTAATTTGATTAAATCCGGTGGTCGTAGCCGAATCCACTGCATCAAAACCTCTACTGAACTTCAGGATCTCTTCCTGCTGCTCATAAGCCCTAAACATATCCTGCTGCTCTCTTGCTGCCAAAGCAGCAGCCAATTGCTGAGCCTCAAAGATTTGGTTTTGATGTTGTTGCTGCGGAGGCTCGCGCATCACCAATTGCCCGCTGTTCGTTGGCCCACAAGGGATACCCATTATCGGCAACGCTCCATGTTGCATCATAGACGATACATTTGTGTTACCCATATGCTGTTGAGGCATATAAGCTGTGGATTGCAGGGTGGGAAGCATTGTTTGAGGACCAATATACTGTGATAGCTCTTTTTTGGCGTTATAGAGATCACTCTGGAGTTCCTTCAGCCTGTGTTGAAGGATCGAGATTAGGCCAACACAACCGTAGACGGGATCGTGGAGGCGAGCTTCGGCCTCATAAGCAAGAGAATTCACAGCATCTTCGCGTTGCGCTGTGCTGAGCTCGTTGAGAAGCTTAGCGACGTTGCTGGCCCCAAATACCTTGTGGACATTAGCGAATTTTTGAGGCTGATCCGGTGGAAAATAAGGTGCAAAGACGCACTCTTGCGTGCATTTCCTCCTCAAAAACTTGCAAGCTGCACATGGCGAGTTCGGTGTTGACATTTTCTTTCTCTCTGAAAACAAAGAAACACAAATAAAATAAATAAATCAGAGCTTGAGAAAAGATCAACCTCTTATGAATCCGGAACGGAGGAGATATTGAGAATGCAACCAATGAGAGCTAAAGAGTTATGCAATATATAAATTATACTTGAAAACAAAAATGAATATTATGAACGGTTAGAGAGGAGACATGGAAAGGTGGAATCACTGAGAAAGGTGCAGAGTAGATTCTGGGAAAGTTCGTTCACCGATTCTAGGAAAATAATATATTTTTCCATGAACGATCAACAAGAAAAATATTGGGTTTTGCAAAGGAATACACAAATAACTATACACATAATCATACGACAAGAGCAAGCAAGAAAAGGATCGTAAGCCCAAGAAAATTGCCAGGAGCAGAGGAGAAAGAAAAAGAAAAGCTAGGAGAAGAGAGAAGATTTACAAGAGAAAGCGATAGAGAGAAGCAGAAAACAACGATCCGATACCTACTAATTGGGTCTGAAATTACCAGAAGATGTAAAGGAATAGAAATGTGATGTTATTACCCCTTTTTATCTCTGTAGAAATCTGTCGTCGTCTTTATATTACTGTCTCATGTTCATCATCATGTCGTGAAATTCAAGAAAGAAAAGAGAAAAGAAAAGAAAAAACTCAAAGTTACAAAGGGATCTTTCAAAATCTAAATTTTCAAGCCAAAAAGCAGTCCTTTTCCTACCCAAAACCAACAAAAACCACACAAATCCCTTAATCTCTGCACATGAAGCTGTGAGATCGAGCTTCCCACATAAATACGAGCAGGAGGTTAGGGGCATAAGTGGGAATCTTGAAATTTAACGTACAAATGTCAGTGAAGGGTGTTAGGGTAAAACGGGCAGTGATGCCTAAGAGGACAGACAAGAGTGACCCCACGGAAGGGTCATAAAGGCCCTTGAGGAGGAGACAAAACGTAAGAATGAGGAGGTGGCGGATGTGGGTTGTGGCTGTTGGCTGGCCCCTAGTGCTACCTCCTGCTTTTTCTTGCACTGGCTTGTGGAAGTTTGATTTGTTTGTTTGCGTGCTAACGTATGCAAGTTTAATTAATATGGTTGTGACATTTTCTTTACTTGTATTTTTTTTTTCAAATAGGTGTTCTTGTTCAAGTGTACATAAAATTTTTAGAATCTTATGAATTATAACTTTTTACACAAACAAATAACATATATAATTTTTTTCTATAATACAATACTAGTATATTCTAGGTATTGAATTTAGTAACTCAAATCACCAATGATATCGACAAACTTCAATAAATATAAATATTAAATAGTTTAAGAGTTTAAAAAATTAAATATTTAGATTTATAATAATTCGGCTTTTTCGGCTATATCAATTATCTCAAAATTTTTCTTCACCGATGACTTTTTTTCAACAGTCGAGATAAATTTTTATAATTTTATAAATTTTACAAGGTTCTTATAATTTTTTGCAAGTGTTATCAAACAACACGTTCAACTTAAACTAATCGAAAACTTGTAAACAACCTTAAATAAGTTATGATAGTTGAAATGAATTAACAAATGCACTATCAACTTGCAATTGAAGTTATAAAAAAAAGAGTTAGATTAGATAATGAATGCTCAATAAAATATATAAATGAAAAAAATATTAAAAATAAATTCTCTCAATATAAAAATAAATTTTATTTATTACAAATGAGGAAAAATAAGTCAATATATATTTAAAAAAGATATGGGCAGATTTAGAATAGATTTGATAGAAAACTAGTAGTTTATTTTAGAATATAGAATATAGTGAAACTTCTTACATAGTTGATTTTAGAGCTAAGTTTCATTAAAATATAATTTTAATTTTGAAAATATAAATTTTACTTTCAACTCATAATCTATTTCAAACATTCCTTCAAACTTTCTTCAAATTTTAAAAACAAGTTTTAAACCTATTTTATATCATATGATCACGTACAACAACAACAAAGCCTTATTTCCAAACAAATTGGGATCGGCTGTATGGATCCTCTAACAAATAAGCTCACAGTCAATATCATAATCACACGCCTTAGACTCTTTTCATTATTTGGATTTTACACCTCTATTCAAGTCTATTACTAACTAAATCCGCATTAATATCACAATCACAGACAATATCATATGATCACGTAGAAAGAATAATTTAGCATATTTAGTAACTCTAAAAACTCATGCTTTTTTTTATAAGAATTCTAAAGTTATTTCAGACCTAAAACTTAGTTTTTCAAATCTTTAAGTCATCACATTTTGAATTCATTTCTTTTTTGAATTTTTCTTCTCAATATTAATCTATAAATATTTAGAGATACTTTCCAAATATGATGTTAAAATAAATTTTTTTTTAATTTGAAATCATAAAGTGAATGTTGAATTAATTTAAATTTACGTTGATAAACTCATTAAAAAAAAGAAGCAAAGTCTACTTTAAGCATATTTGAAGTAACAAATGTAATATTTATTACATATAAAATAAGATGTAACGAATAAATATCACATGTTATCTTTAAATTTGATCTATGTAATATTATCGTTCTTCATTTTAAAATTATAATATAAAATTATCTCCATTGTGATTATTATAATAAAAAAATCAATTTAATTTATTACCGTCAATTAACAGGTCACTTGCTATATTTTAACACATCAACAAAAAATTGAAACATAAACCTTTTTTTCTTTCTCACTTTTCTCGTAAGCAAAAAGAGAAAAAAAACGATAATTTTATTGAATACTATGCAATTACACAATTGAAAATTGAAGGAACACAGTATTATAATTTTCTTTTCTTTTGTTCAGAGTTAGTTAAGATTGTTTTTTTTATTATCCTTTATTGTGAGCGTTTCTTTTTCCTTGTATATAAAGGGCAACACTGAATACACAGAGTGACCACATCTCCTCCGAGCATAAAATAAGTGGTAGTTTGGATCAATTAATCATGGATTCGAATTTCAGCAGCAGAATGAGAGTTTCACCTATGTGAGTGGATTTCTTGTGCACGTGATTTAACACTCCCACTATTCTGTCGGGCCAGAGTGCTGGTGACCCCGAGGGTAAAATCACCTTTATAGATCAAGGGTGACCACATTTCACACCTTGAAGTTGTTTGCTATAACGTCTCTGTGTTTGATTTACCGTTTTGTGAGCTTGCTTCAACACCTTAGAAATCTAAAAGCAACAAAACTAGAGAAATGGTCAATGGTGAGGAGGAGGAGGAGCGACGGCCAGTGAGCAAATAAGAAGCGAAGACCACTAGTAAAGGAGGAGCAACTTCGAGCGAAAGCGAAGAAGGAGCGACATCCAGCGACATAAGGAACTGTGAAGAGGTTGCGATGTGGCCAATAGCAAGATGTCACGCCTCGTTCCTCAGATGACTTGCCAACTAATCCAAAGAACTCAGAAGACGGACTGACCACTTCAAGTGTTCCAGACTGGCTTATTCAGGAATCTCGGCACTAACGATCAACTTGTAAGGGTAGAAGTTAAAATATATATGTACCGAATTACAATATATGCTTCTGTGTATATTGAATGGTTTTTCAAGTTATGTTTTAGAGAAGTCAACCATTGTAATGTCTGTCAAAGTTGTCACTGAGTCTCACTTTGTGGGAAGGAGCTGCAAGTGAAAAGAAGGAAGAATGAATGAAGGTTTTGGATCCCATTAAGAATCCAAAGGCCCAAATTCAAGCCCAATGAGATATTACCTTAAACCCACAATGACTGAAACTCATAAACCCTAACACTTGCCGACCATTTCACGCTCCCAGAGACGCCATGGCCCAATGGTGGCGCTGTCTCAGAACGGTGGTTGTTCAATCTCCTTCTTCGTCACAACAAAGACTACAGTCACTATACTCGCTGTCTTCTCTTTACCATACCATTCAAGCAATCCCTCGAGAGTACACTGGGAGCCGAGTCGCGGCTCGTGATAGAGCCCAAGGCAGAATCCCGGCAGTGGTTTTCTCCCAGAGCCTGTTCGATCAAAATACCAGCTCTCCATCAATATCGAGAAAGCAGCTGTTGACCACTGAGAGGAAGCAGATTCACTCCATTCTCAAGTCCGTAGAACTTCCCTTCTTTTGTTCCACCACCTTCCAGCTCCAGATCCGCGCCGGTGCCGGGTCTTCGGTCCTCCTTGATTCCAGAAGAGTTCTACCCATCAAGGCAAGGCTATACTTTATCTCCAACTTTGGATGAATTTAAGATTATAGCTTCCTTTTAATTGTGAAATGGGATTGTGATGTAGATACATAGGGATGAAGATACCGGAAAGATACTAAATTTGGTGTTTGTTTGGGCCGATGAGGGAACAGAGTTGAAAGTTGACGTCCCAGTTGTTTTCAAAGGAGAAGAGGATTGTCCTGGTCTCAAGAAAGGTACTTTTCTTTTAGCTCTTCTATTTTCTCTCCTCTTTTTCTTAGTTATGTGTTGTTTTTTTTTTTTTTGAGGTTTTATTGTATTTTGAAATCATGTGAAAAAATGGATGTTTTAATCCAGTGGTTCTTTGTTTTGGAGTTGGGAAATGTTGTTAATACTATTTCCCATCCAGATTGCCAATGTGATGTAGAATAATCATTTCTGAAAAGTTATGATATCAAATGGCAAAATGGCTTGATTCATGATATATAGCTTCCTTGAGAATGATTTTATTGGAATTTGGATTGAATTTCGATAAATACAATTCTAACATAATGTCGTATAAGGGGTAATGTCTTTATGCCTTTCCACGCTTCATAAGTGTTGAAGTAGTTCTGTGTACATTACTGACTACCAAATCTGTCAGCATCTGCAAATCCAGAATTGATTATTATGTATATTGATATTTTTTACTTCTAGTTTATGAAAGAAAGTTTCTCGAGAATGATTGAATGTCATCATTGACGTTGCTTTATTGCATAGATCTGAAAATACAAACTTTGGAAAATAAAAAGGGATATCTTTTTGTTAATTGAATTGAAGCTATATGTACGCAGGCTTTAGGAGAAGATAGGATCTGTCTTTGTCGTTGGAATAGGAGATTTAGATTGCTGAAATTTTTTCTGTAAATGAAGCAAATGAGAGTTGTATGAGGTATTTTGATGGACTAAGTGGGAGGAACATGTAGGATACATATTGGATTTTTAGGATTCGTATCTTTCCAATGGTGCTTTAATTAGTTCATTGCGAACCTCAATTCTAAACTTTCTTGATAAATTCTTTAGAATTCGTTGCTATTACATCAATGTTTATACTTTTATATCCTTTGGGTTCTTGATATCCTGTCAGAAATAGGAATATTAGCATAGACGCTACTAGTGGGACTTTTTTGGACACAAAACCTGGTAAGGGTTCTTGTTGTGCCTTCTTGTTCATGCTTGTGCTGTGGTTAGACTGAGACACATGAAAATTGTCTGCCTTTCATGTTCTCTTTCATTACTTATATTTTATCTCAGGTTTCTTTCCTCTTTCCGTAATAGGTTTCTTTGTGTCTTCTATTGATAGCCAACAAATACATTCTGAGGGATACAAGCATTGTGTATTCCGTAGAAAAATAAACATTACAAGATTATATATTATCTACAACCCATATCATATTTCTTTCGTATTGATATTTTAGGCCAAGTGATGATATTTTGAGTTAATGACTCATATCTTAGATAAAATATTGCAGCCAATCTTAGTTCAGACGTCAATTGAGATTGATGTTCTAAAATCATCAGAATATTACATGCTAGAGTCGCTATAGCTTGTTTCTCAGTAAAAGCTCAATTTACATACTCTTTTGTCAAGTATATTTCTCAGTGTCCTTTTTATGCCAAAACAGGGGGGCAATTCAAGAGGATAAGAAATTCTCTGAAATTTCTTTGTCCACCCGAGCACATACCCACAAAAATCGAGGTGGATGTGAGCAATATAGATGTTGGAGGGCGAGTCGTACTACGCGATATCGAGTTTCATCCTTCATTGAAGCTTCTAAGTAAGAATGAGGAATTGCCTATTTGTAAGATTGTGCCAATGAAATCTGGAAACCCGGAACCGGTGCAAGTATAGCCACTGGAATTCGTGTCAACAATATTTACAGATTTTGTTATTCTCAAAAGGGGAAGCATTAAAAGAATAAATATATCACCTTTGCAAGGTTATGACCTGATTTAATGCTTCAGGATTCCTAAATCGATGAGGGACATTAATGTTCAGAGCATATTTGACATGCATGAACACCATTAACTAGGTATGACTACCCTTGTCAGACAGTTGTAAGACAAGAAAATCGGTCACTGTGAAATGCTCCTATATGGTTAATGAAACATGAAATTGAGATGTCTGTTCACCTTGTATTGTGTTTGTTTGCAATGAAGGCATATGAAAATTTGATCTTTGTATTTTGTAATTGTTGAGAATTGCCTAGGGTTTCAATCGACTACAAGGCTATTAAAATTGAACTCGTATCGAGTTAAAAATTAATTGTCAAAGTGCAGTTAGATGAATTTCATATTTCACGTCAGTTAAACATGATAAATAAATATTATTTGTAAAGTTTTGACAATCTTTCTTTTATAAGTTAAATTTTGAAGTGAGTTAGAGTGAGAGCTCATTTTTAACAGTAATCTTTTTATTTTTTTGGATGTTGAAACTTACATTTGATATTCCTGCCCTTAGGTTCTGGGTAGTTTCGAGCTACTTTCATTGCTGAGTCTTGGGTCCGATGGCTTTCTTATTGTTGGTTTCTTTGATAGTAAGATCATTGAGGTTGCCTTGGATTAGAGCAATTCATAGGCATAATTGATATATATATTCTTCATAGATGTGATTTGTTTGAATTAATGAGGATTAATAACTTTGTAATCATTCTTTTTATATATTTGGAAAACAATATAAGCATAGAATTATTAAAGAAAATTTTTATTAATTAATATTTTAATTCATTTATAGCATTAAGTGAAGTGGGAAATCAAAATAGTATTGAGTGTGAATTATAATGATAATTGGTGGTACAGAGTGTGATAATACTTTATATTAGTGTTGTGTATTTAATTGAAAAATAGAATTTAAATTAGATAGAATTAATTTGATCTTTAAATATATAATTAAAAATAAATAAAATAATATTTTTTTGGGGGTATAAAATGCAATTGAACAAAAGGAATTTGTACTTTGGGTGGCCCCTAATTTTCAACATTAACTTTTTATGAACTTTGCTTTTCCATTGTATGCAGAAAGAGAGATTATAAGAGAAAATTCCAAATGCTTTTATTCTTGGAAAGTGGTCAATGTTATTCATTTTTAATGTATACTTTTACCATCCATTATCATCTCTTTCATAACCTTATCTAATTCTATTTCAATTTTTCTTATAAATAAGAAAATTTTATTTTTTATTATAATATTTTTTTAATTTGTACTTAAATTTTAAATTTTGTCCATAAAAAATCCATATATAGGTAACTTAGTCAATGTTGTTGTAAATAAAATTTATTTCTTTGTTAATTTCAATTACAATGTATTTTTTTCTGTTCTTTATTAATTTTTTTTATTATTATTATGCTTATCTCTTTTCTAACTATAAATTATTTTTAAAATAAATTAAAATTTAATAAATTTTATTTATAAATATACTATAATATATTATTAATATAATTGGTATTCATAATTATCTTTTTTCTAATGATAAATTGTCATTTTTTTATAAATGGAAAATAATAGTAAAATTTAATTAATTATATTTATAAATATTGAGATGATATTTTTCAATTTTAAATAAAATTAAAAATGCGAAAATAAATACTCTAATATATTATTAATATAATTTAATCATGATTACGTTATATTCATACTTATCTCTTTTCTAACGATAAAATTATCTTTTTTTGTCGGTATTTATAAAAAGATTAATAAAAAATTTAATGATTTTTATTTATGAATATAACAGCAATAATTTATAGTCTCAAATCAGTTGGAGTCGGTAATAAAAATAAATATTTTAAAAAATAAATATTTTAAAAAATAAATATATATAAATTTAAATTTAAAATTTACTATTAAATCAATTAAATTAATCAGTATTTTGTAGTATTAATAATAATAATAATAATAATAATAACTTGTTAAATCAGGAACGTTAAACAGTTAGCAACAGAATTCACGTACACTTTTCTGTCCCAACCTCGGCCTTCCTTCTCTCTCTAGAAAAGGAAAAGAAAAAAAAAACAAGGAGGGAAGGAGAGAGAGAGAGAGACTCGTCGGCCTTGACTTGGTTTGATCAATCAATCATTTTGAACTCCTTTCCTTTCCTTTCTTCCCTGTTTGGAGTGGGAGTACGTTGTCAACCGCGTTTGGCCTGAACTCCGACTCCGACTCCATCCCTTGTTCCCTCCTTCATCCTCAATCTTATTTTCCTTCCTCTGCCAATGGATTTCCTCTTTCTCTCCTCTCATTTCCAACGGATTCGCTGTTTTTTGGACTAAAAAGCGAATCATGCTCTTAGCTCTTTCCATCTCTCGCTATGCGTTGGCTTCAAAGCATTTCCTTCTCCTCCTCGTCTTCGTCTTCGTCTTCGTCGTCGTCTAATCCTTCCACCATTTCGCCTTCCTCTTCGAGTTCATCTTCCCGTCAACCTTTTTTTTCCTTTTCCTTCTCTCCCTCTTCTTCTCCTTCTGTTGTTGGCGACGTCGCTTTTTCTCCTTCCAAGAAGCATACTCACCGGAGCTTTATTCGACCTGGTTCTTTAGGTTTGCGTTTCAGCGCTAGTGGTGGCCCCAGGCTCTTGCGCCAGAGGAAGCTACGCCATTTGGCCGAATATGAGGTTACAAACCAAGGTCATTCTGCTACCGCATCGAAATCGAATCCTGAGTCTTCTGAGTCCGTTCAGCTCGCTCGGTCGCCCAGTGGTTCTTCCTCTACCGTGATACCGAAGTCGTCATCTTCTGTTCCTGTGCCTGTGCCTTTGCCGTTGCCGTTGCCTCTGCGTGAGAATTCTAATTCTGGAGACGGGGACTTGCGGTTGAAGTCGCCTAAGGAGAGGGATCGAGACGGTATTACGGAGAGACAAAGGGAGAGAAATGATGGCGCGCGAGCGGGATTTTCTTCTTCGACTTCTCCAATTAAGAGGTACATTACTTTCTCTTTTACGTTGGTTCGTATCCCGCAATCATTCGGATAGAGTTTTGCTGCATTCGATAATGGATTATGCAGTTTCTTCAAGGGGGTGGTTGTTGTCTGTGTTTTTCTTTTTTCAGAATGAATTTTCTTGTTAATGTTAAATCTTATACCTTTTAAATGGAGTAATTGATAAGCCGTTTGAGGTTTAATCGATCCGATGCTGTTTATGTCCCTAATAATAATAATAAAAAAAGCACTTTTGATTATGGTTCTTTTTGATGAAGACGTTCTATGTCAAAAATGATCGTCAATACAGCATAATTTTTTCGACTTAAGGAAAATTCAGAGACTTTTTATTTATGATGTAAATTCAGAGTGTTCAAGGGAGGAAGGATACAGAACAGTGGCCTAGCGACTTAGTTATTGACCCTTAAGGGCCATATTGCAAGCCCTGCAATCATCCTGCTTCTTTTGTGGCATGTCGTATTTCTTTCTTGTGATGCATCTTATTATCTGTCTTCCGTGTTTTTTTTTTTTCCTTTTAACTGTATGTGCAAGATAACATGTTTTGCAGGCATTGTATTGATTTCTCTTTGTTAACATGTTCTATTACAGGGTCATCCTTGACCCAGAGAACAGGAAGATGGTGGAGCATCTAGATATAAGGTCACCTAGGAAGGTTCATCCAGATTTTATCATGGATAATTGTGGAGAGAATTTCGAGGCCAATGCCCCTGCTATTCCATATTCTGGTCCTGTACTTGGTCCCCACAGAATAACTACTGCTGCTGATTTGCTGCCTTACTATCAAATGTTAGGTAAAGGATATCAAGTCTGGTCTGCACCAGAAATGCCAACAATAGATATACCTGGGCTTCCTCCCCCAGCATTCTTTGATTGCACTGCATTTAATAGTGACGGTTCTTCCCTTCATAGTCCACCAAGTAGAAGTGCCTGTTGGAATCCTAGAAGTCCAAATGGATCTGCATCCCCACTGAACGCAAAACTTTCAAATGAAACCTCAACCTCAGGGCGTGAAACTAATGCTAACTTTGAGGTCCATCCATTACCCCGTCCTCCTGGAGCAGTTAGGCCTTCACCACCAGCTCCAATTTCCCAAGTTATTGCTAAAGCAGAGTCCATGCCATTGCAAAGTCAATGGCAGAAGGGAAAGCTTATTGGACGTGGTACATTTGGCAGTGTTTATGTTGCGAGCAATATGTATGGAAATTTATTTATTTATTATTTTTCCCTTAGATGCTAGCTTCCTTTGAAGCAAGAGACGCTAATTACAGTCTTTCATTTCCAATAGGGAGACTGGGGCACTATGTGCGATGAAGGAAGTTGACATATTTCCAGATGACCCAAAATCTGTAGAGTCTATAAAACAATTAGAACAGGTTATTCACCACAATCTAAGGGATTCTTACATGTGTTCTTGTCCTCCTCTTCTTGAATTAATCAAGTGTACATGCCATCATCTTCTTAGAGATTGTTTTTAAGATTCTGCACTGGCTTTTGGTTAATGAGTACTCTTGTATGTCTAATGTTGTCGTGTTATGTGTTTTTTTATTAGGTTGTATTGGTTTAGCCTTTAATGTTTTCATTTTGTTGAGACCACATATTTTGTTGCAATTTTCTGTTAGTTTCCCCCTTCAGTCTTTTCTTACTTCATTCGTTGCAGGAAATTAAAATTCTCAGCCACCTAAAGCATCCCAACATTGTGCAATATTATGGTAGTGAAATAGTAAGTAACCTCAGTTTTCATCTTTAATTTCCAAATTCCATTTTTTTGCTGGGCCAGGTATATTTTTAGTCCTTGCTGAATCAATAGTTTCATGAATATGCAGGTAGAAGACCGCTTCTATATATATCTAGAGTATGTTCATCCCGGTTCAATCAATAAATATGTTCGTGAACATTGTGGAGCCATAACAGAAAATGTTGTTCGTAGTTTTACTCGCCACATTCTCTCGGGGTTAGCCTACTTGCATGGCATGAAGACAATACACAGGTTCAGGATTATGTGAAGTTTGAGTGGTCTTTCAGGAAAGGTATATGTAATTCTGTTTTATTTGTGGTAAATCTTTCCTGGTTTATACAGGGACATAAAAGGGGCTAATTTGCTTGTTGATGCGTCTGGAGTTGTCAAGCTTGCTGATTTTGGGATGTCAAAACATGTGAGTATTGGCATTTCAATTTTGCCCAAAACGTTTGCAGTGTCCTTAATAATTCACATTTTGATCCAACTCTCTCTTCCTCACACTGGCTCATAAAATGTTGGGACTTGTTTCTTTCTCAGCTTACTGGACAAGCAGCTGAGCTTTCTATGAAGGGAAGTCCATACTGGATGGCTCCGGAGGTACCTTCTTGTTGCTACGTTAAACATATGAAGTTTGATGGTCTTGCGTCTTCTGAATTCTGATATCTGTCTTCTCTGCAGCTTATGCAAGCTGTAATGCAGAAGGATACCAACTCTGATCTTGCACTTGCAGTCGATATTTGGAGCCTTGGCTGTACTATTATTGAAATGTTCACTGGAAAACCTCCTTGGAGTGATTATGAAGGGGTAAGCAATCTTTTCTCATAATCTTTATTCATTATCTCCTTAACTTGGCAAGTATAGATACATAGTAACCTCTTTTCTCTCATTTTTTGATAAAAGAGAAGAGGATTAGAATGTAGGATCTCTATTTAAACCTTTTTTCATGAACCACCTGAGCTGGGCCTAGGTGATGGGACGTTACTTTTTATTTGATATACCGGACTTCTTACTTCTTAGGACCTGATAGAAATTTTTGGTCTGAAATCGGATCGCATCTTTATCATTGAAGTTTACTAGTTTTCTCATATCATTTTTTTTCTCTCTCTCTCTTTTTTTTTTTTTTTTTTTTTTTGTGGCTGGGTGGGGACTTTTTTGCAGTATATGTAATTATGAAGAACTAGAAGGCTCACAATTTGTCTACATTGCAGATTAACAGTTTTTTCCTTAATTTTTAGTTTTTTTAATAAAAAAGGAAAATACTCTCTTTTTGTTTTACCTAGTAGTTGGATCACTACCTCCTGATTTTGCTCCTCCCTTCTCTCTCTCTCTCTCTCTCTCTCTTTTCAATGTCAAACGTTCTTGTTTTTTTTTTTTTTTTTTTTTTCTGAGTTTTGATTCTTTTTTTTTGGAAAAGAAAGGGGAAGATTTGATGATGGAGTTGATTTCATGCATTTCTACAATATCATTTGATATCAGTAAAGTTTCCTCTGTCTCTGGTAGATAAAGTTTGTTTCTCAATAAGTGGAACTACGTTCAAAAGTTTGGAATATATGTTTCTCCCTTTTTATCTTCTTTTTCTTGCTCTTGTTTGTATCTAGTACAGCCATTTTTTGGTGCAATGATAATAGTATATTTATATCAATTTCCCCATTTTCTGTTGACTAATTTTGTGGAAAAATGAAGTACAATTCTCGCATTAGTAAGTGAGATGCAATAACTTAGTACTAGTGAATCTCCCCACTGCATCTTCTATTTGGATTGAAGTTACTCAGGGAAGTTATTCTAATCATAGTTGTTTGTGGCCTTTTTCCCTAAATCAAGTAAATGGACATTGCAACTCAAGTTAGTGATTAAACTTCATAATCTCTACTGATATAAGTCTTGCTAATCTCTGCATGACATTCCCTTATGTTTGGATCAGTATGAATCTTGGTGAGTCAGTTGCTACATTTATGTGATGATATTAATGTATTGATTTGCTACTGGATTCAAGCATCGTATTCTCTAGATTACTGGAAGAAAACTTAAATCTGATTTCCTTTATAGTGAAGTACCAGTGTACTAAAATTAAATTCATGGTAATGGGGAGGAAAAAATTGCATGGTTATGCAATTTAAATTGGATATATATTATGTAAAACTGTACTCAAAACTTTCCATATGTCGACTCAATAAATTTCCACTATGCAGGCTGCGGCCATGTTTAAAGTTATGAGGGATACCCCACCAATACCTGAAACACTGTCACCTGATGGCAAGGATTTTCTAAGTTGCTGCTTTATAAGAAATCCTGCAGACAGGTCATCAGCAAGCATGTTACTAGAACATCGTTGGTTGAAAAAATTAACGTACCTTGATATTCCATCTTCCACCCAATCATTCAATGGGACAAAATTGTCGGTAAACTATCATATTCATTTCTCTTTTTGTTTTCTGGTCTTGCAAATGGATGTTAGCTGTTTGTATCACGTTTTGCATTGGCAGGATATAACCCATGGCCCTAGTCCAAACATGTCTGAAGTTAAGCTTGAGCAGTTGTCAATATATCCTGGTTCACAAAGTACAAAGGGAAAGGTGGTTTCTGAAAGGTAATATTTTCTCAGTAATATGACTACCCTTTCTCTCTACCTCTTTTCATTTATCGACTAAAAATCCAAATGCATTACAAAGTCTGTAATTGCTACTCCTGGCTCCAGATTTATGCATTATTCTTTTTCTTCAGTGAGACTGCCCAAGGATCTCATCGTAAAGCTTCCAACTTAACAGCAATGGGGATCTCCTGTTATTCTCCTCGCTCTATTCTTGAGGTTCTTCCTACTTCTTGTCCTCCATGCTCAAGTCACAGCATAACTCATGGTAGTAGCTCTTCATCTATTCCGAGCTCAATTAAACATGGTGCGAAATTTAACCATATGCATAGATAATAGAGAAAATCAGAAGAACCTCATTTTTTTTATTATTTGGAGGCAATGCTAATGACAAGGAAATTGAACTATGGAGAGTTATAGTTTGTGGTAGATGATTGGCGGTCCAGAGGTTCTTGCAGGTGCCTCATCATTTTTTTTTCAGCAATGACTTGTCAGGGGAATTACATTGTGGAGTGGAGTGAAGTTACTATTTAGTAATTTAGAGCTTCAGCAATTACAGAAATTCATTTGTATGTATATTGTTTGGAAGATAAGGTTCCAACTCCAATTTTATGGAGTTGAAATGAATTTGTATGTATTTAGAGAAAGAAGGGGAATAAAAGAATGTGAAAGTTAATCTAGCAAAGGGGAGGAGTTCAATGTGTCAGTAATGATATTAAAGTAGTGTCGATATATTTTTTGGTCCTTAAAAATCATATCTTTTTAGCAATATGTTCAGTGGGATATAATATCATTTTCGTATTGAAATTGATATACATACTCGAAATGGAGGAGGCAATGAATTCTTACAAGAGACGATAAATCTGATGGAAAAATACACTTCAAGGAAACAACTCCAAGATCTATTAGAAGTGTTTCAAAAGGATTGCAAAAACACTACAATTGAATAACATCAAGATATTTCACAATTAAGCATGTCGTATACCATAATAAGATCAAGTAATCTCCATAACCTAAGCATACATCATAATCCGTCACATACATAACGTCACCTAAAATATTTTACATGCCAAATTGTAAAGTTTTTGTAATAATTTTTTTTCTTCCTTTACATATACATAAATTGAGATATAAGGAAAACAACATGAGACATAAGCACAAAGATTTACCTCCATATTTACTTCTTTTCTACCCAGCTAAATCCTCCTATACGCTATTTGGAAAAGGAGAGTGGCAAACTACTAAAAATAGTCTGCTGAGTAGACATATAAAATATATAATATTTTTCATTGCATGTCACGTGTGCATTGCAAGACAAATAGTACACATAAAGTGTACGCATAAGGTGGATTTGTATTGAGGAAAGTATAATTTAAGGGTATACAATTAGGAAGAAAATATTATGTAATTATTAGAATAAATGTGTTTGATTATTTCCTTATTTAGCATAGCTGTATATATATGTAAACACCATTTTTACATTATTAATAAAAAAAGAGAATACGTTCTCGAATACTTATCTGTGCAACAGATTTTAATCAGTTTTCATATCTGCATTAGTATTCTTAAGTTTGTCTTCTTAATATACATGTCAATCAACAAGAAGCATCAATATCGTAAGCATAAATTAACATAGTATTGAATACTGCAACACATTAGTTGATAAATGAAAACTGAAATTTTTTTATAAGTAGTTTAGTAATTGTTCAACAAACCAAGCATAAGGATAACATAAACACAAAACACTACTCCTAGGAGACTTGCCAACATGTTCTTCCCCTTTTTGTCATACATTAAAAAGTAAAATTTTGGCAACATAGTTTAGCAAATCCAATAAAAACAAGATTAACACAAAAACATAAATAAAGAATAGTTTAACAAATTACTAACATCCTGGGACACTTACAAGTTCTCTCCATTTTTTTCATCATCCAAAAAAGGAGGAATTATATCAACAACACATATAGCACAGTCCTAATGGAAAGACATAAATCTTCAAGTGTAATTTCATTCATTCATTTAGAAGAACATACTCATAATATGCACTCATATGATTAAAAAATAATATTACAAAAGCACATATCGAAGCAAATTAACATCTTAAGCAAATTAACAGCAATCTTATTAACCACATATCAAAAACTGAAAGGCATAAACATGTAGCAATAGCGACATGAACAACAAAATGAACAGTGACATGAACAATAATTTTCTTTCTTCAATGTTGTCTCCAACTCAGCATGTAACATAACAAATAACCATTTCAAAGTATCAATACCAATATTCAAATAACAAATTGTTTATTCATTCATTTAATCAAATATAACAGTTCATGTAATCAAAATATAATAGCATGCACAATAATAGCATTCATAGAACATAAACTTACAAAGCTAATGTCATAAAACATGCACACAATCCTACTATTTCTCCCCCTTTTTATTAATCATAAAAAAGAGAACCAAAATAAGAAAATAAATTGTGTGGATTTTTAAAAATATCAAAAAATGAACTTTTCCAATTAAAGGTCCATTGGTTTCTCTTTGTTGTCAAATTTTCTAGATTTAGCAACTTTGATTTTTAAATCATATCTGCCACTTCTTCTAAGGCTTCTAGTAAGTTTGGAAATCTATGGTGGTTTGAAGACTTTTTTAGATGAAGATGTTTCAAATAAAGATATTTTAGGTAAGGCCTTTAAATAGATTTTCTTACTGTGCTCTTTGTAAATCCTTGCATTTGGAAAATGATCATTAAGAAAATATGGTGAGCTAACTCAATCTCTGGTTTTGATGTCATCTTTTACTTGCTCTATTTCTTTGTTTCCTATTCAGTTTAGTTTCAGGTTTTTCTTTTGATAGTTCTAGTTTAGCTTTAACTATTTATACAGATTTGGCGTCATGTTTTGGTTTAGAAATAAGGAAACTTTCCTTAGTTTCTGCATTCAATTTAAGTTTATATACTTTTGTAGAAGTTGGTATGGCTCTTAATAAAAACTCTTGAGGCACAATAATTTGCAGAGGTCTATAAATTTTCTCTCTTTATTCTGAGCACCAATTTCATTTTTCTTTAATGGTTCTATAATCTTGTCTTTGCTAGTGGTTGCTTCTTGATGGCCGACACAATACTCCTAAAAGTTCTACCCTCTAATCTCCAAATTTGCTGCCAGCCAATAAGTTAATTTTTTCTTCAATTTTGTTTAGCTGAAATTGCAGATCTTTGTTTTTAATTCTTGAAGATTCAATACCTCTGGTTATAATCTTATAACCAATTTTAGCAACTCCATGATTATTTTTGATGTGCTTTGAATCACTTTCATCTTTTCATAATTCTTTTGATCAACTTCTTTTCAATAAGTAGATTTTCTTTTCTATTTCAAGAGTAGGCTCTTCAAATTT
The DNA here is from genome assembly GCA_948266635.1 of Cnidoscolus chayamansa. Classification (NCBI taxonomy): domain Eukaryota; kingdom Viridiplantae; phylum Streptophyta; class Magnoliopsida; order Malpighiales; family Euphorbiaceae; genus Cnidoscolus; species Cnidoscolus chayamansa. Next base: position 1,572 of record CAOGCB010480369.1, on the reverse strand, counting down.
AGGAGCAAGAACAACTTCAGCTTCAGTTTTAGTGTCAGGAGCATGAGGTGTAGTGACAATAACATGTACTTGTTCCATTTCATGCTCTGGAATGAAATCACTTTGTGCAAGAAAATTACCACCAACAGTTGAAGGGACCTCAGTATCTCTTCATCAGTTTGTCATAAGTTCTACTATCCTCCAAATTTTGAACTCTCTTACTATAATGTCATTAAGGACATGATTTTCTTCTTGATCTACGTGAGTTTTCTCATAAGGTTGATTCTGATTGCCAATTATGAGATCAACTTTTCTTTCAATCTTTCAAGTTGAACCATCAACTGTTGATCTACTAAGTTGAATTTGTTCTGAAGACTAGGATTAGCTAGCTATTTTTTGAAATAACTAGTAACACTTTTCACAATAAAGTATTCATACTTATATCATGTTCAACACTAATCAAGGATAATTAAAAAGACATGAAAGCATGATTTTCCAAAAGCTCTCTATTTTAGTGAATCAAGAGGAATTGTAGCTATATGACTATATATTTTCAATTGATTACCCTTCTCTTACATTTTTAATTCAACTTTATTCAATCATTCTCAATTCTCTCTTTATCCTACATAAAGTGTCTTTATTTAAATGTTTCGTAAAAATATCAACAAGCTAATTTTCTATTTTCACAAATTCCAGCCTAATGTCTCCATTTTGTACATGACCCCTTATAAACTGTTATCTAATTTCAATGTTTTTAATTATTGTATAGGATTTTTTGATAGATTTATGGCACTCGTGTTATCGCATCTGATTGGTACATTATTTACTTTGATTCCATAATCTTCAAGTTATTGCTTCATCCAAAGGATTTGTGCAACACAACTACTTGATGCAACATATTATGCTTTAACGGTTGATAAAGCAACTGAAGATTGCTTTTTGTTATGCCAAGAGACTAAGGCATGACCTAAAAATTGGCAAGTTCCTAAAGTACTTTTTCTATATAGTCTACTACCTACAAAAGTTGAGTCACTATACCCTATTAGGTCTATGTTTTCTCCTTTGGGATACAACAATACTATGGAGATTGTTCCAAAAAGATACCTAAAGATTCTCTTTATGACAATTAGGTGTGACTCTTTAAGATATGACTGAAATCTAGCACACGAACATATATTGAAATGGATACCAAGTCTAGAAGCAGTCAAATAAAGAAGTGATCCAATCATACCTCTATACATTCTTTGATCTACTTCTTTACCTTTCTCATCTTTGTCCATTTTGATGCTTGTATTCATTAGAGTATCTATGCTTTTCAGTTCTTCCATTTTGAAATTTTTAGCATGTCTCTAATGTATTTTGATTAGTTTATGAGAATTCCATCATCCAATTACTTAATTTGCAACCTAAGGAAGAATGTGAGTTCTCCTATCAAACTCATTTCAAATTCACTTTGCATTAGTTTTGAAAATTTCTTACAAAGAGATTCATTAGTAGCACCAAAGATTATGTCATCAACATAGACTTGTACAATTAACATATCATGCTTACGAATTTTCATGAACAGAATAGTATCTACTTTTCCTCTTCTAA